>NW_021025058.1:587834-644163 GCF_004153795.1 Camellia sinensis
ATATTCGGTTATATTTATTTAAGTCACATTATCTCTCTATCACATTACTTCAAACCAAACCTATACCCAACCCATATTTCATAAAAAGTCAAAAAATATACTTATTTAGATTATTTCAAACCACCCCATTCTAGAGCTATACCAAATACAGCCAAAGATAATGCCATTGATCGTTGTTTATGGTGGGAAAAGTGCACGGCTAATAGTGCTAATTATTTCTTTACACTCTACCACCGGCTATCACAATTTCATTTGTAGTTGCTGTCCAAGATCGATCCAACCAATCTGCAACATTTGTGTCGGAAATCACATGTTAGAAATCATGTGATACATATGGTGTGACCTAATTTTAAAGACTATATGGTCCACATGATCTATTTATATACCTGGCTACGAACTCCGAAAGCTCTCCTTAGGCTCCTGCCTTGTTGTCTCAAGATCACGAGTTGTAATCTCGATTTGCGTATTATAGGAGTACTGTGCAATGAAAGCCTCGGCCATCTCATCCCAGTTCCGCTTAACATCGTCTTCTAATTTCGCGTACCAGATAGCGGCCACACCCGATAGGGTTCGGCCGAATAATGAAAGCTTCTGCGGTCTGGTGAGACCCATTGGTCATAGTATATTTGAGAATAACCGAAGATGCACCATGGGATCCCCAGATCCGTCAAAGCGGTCGATTTGTGGCATTTTGAACCTATCTGGTAGCGTCACAGCTACGTCGGTGTACCCATCCTCAATGTCCGAGATAGACTTCACCCCTTGGGATTTCTTGAACAACTTCTCAAGCTTGCTCAATTTTAACGCGGTAGGGTCGACCTCGAACTCGAAAGGAGAGTCCGGTAGATTGGTAGGTGTTTTGGATAGCTGGGGTAAAATTGGGGCCGGAGCCGGCCCTACCAGAATGTCCGTACCTTCCTAGACATTGGGTGTTTCCCCGGGTGTCGGAACCCCTGGTGGTGGAGGAGCTTGATGTGAAGCAGATGCTCCTATTTGATGCTGCAACCTGCCCGTCCTGCTGCATGAGTTTCATACTTTCTTGGAGTTGGTGCATCATTTCCCCCATCCCTGCCATGTTCTGCTGTTCCGGCTGACTGACTGGTATATCTATCCCTGTGGTGAAAACTGAGACCTCGGCCGAACTATTTACTAGTGGGATGGATAAGGGCCACTGATCTGGTAACTGCTGAACTGATGATCTGTGCCTGACTGGCCCTTTTACCCTACCTCTGGCAAAGGAACACTGATTGTCCTTGAACTGGATCTCTAACCTGACAAAGTCTATCAGCACAAGTCCGATGAACCCAGGGGATATTGGAGCCTTCTGAAGCTATGGTTCCCAGACTACCCTAGCAAAAGAGAAAACAAACAGCACCTCAGCCTGATTTCACCAAACCAAATATGAGCATAGTAGGATGAATGTGCCCTCTATTGAATTCTGCCCCAAAATTCTGCCTGTAAACTGATACCCTCAGGTAAAACTGATTCTCAAATACTGATGCCCGCAACCCTGATACTCAGACTTGCAAACTGTTACATGCATTCCTGTAGAGGCACACTCTAACAGCACATAACAAGCAAGTAAGAGCCAAAACACCCCTATGTTGGGGTAGGGTTTCCCTGTCCTATTTTGTCAGGAGCTAGGGTTTCACTACGCACGCAGCGGTTTCAAACAACCTACAATCGGGTAAGCAACCAGTCCTAGTTTGGAATGGTCACTATGGATTCCGAATATGCACTAGGTCGAGTGGTCAAAAAGGGTGCCCCAATAGAACCGGGGTTTGTGCTCCCATACTGGTAGAGCCCATAACCGGTCAACTTTATGGCATGCTTTGACAAAGCAAGCCTCCGGCAAACCGTTCAGGAATAGCAGATGGCAAACACGGTGTCCTAGGCGCACCAATGCACATGTAATGCAAAGAAACACATAAGTGTAGACAAAACAAGATATCATGAGTTCGAGTCAGGTTCTCTAATGTCCCCAGTAGAGTTGCCAGAAACTGTAGACGTCCCCGAACGTCCCAGGAGGGAATCCCTCCTATTTTGTTCATTGGGTTCACTATAGTTCAGGACTCAATGTCACGGTCCTGTATCTAATCTCGCAGAGTGCAATGCAAGACCAATGAATCATCAAAGAGTCCAAATCCGGCAAATCGTTTTTTAAAACAGATTTTTTGAAAGAAGTGCCAAACATGAACTGCTTTGCCAGATACAGAGTTGCCACCTAAATATTTCTTTTGGAGGAAATAAGGAAACCCTGACTCGTTGCCTAAGGCCACATGTCCGTCATCACCAAAGTTGCCTCGGCTCGGGAGCTTGGGTATAATTAGGGAAGGTCACTTCGTGAGCACACCCGCTCGCCCGATCAAAGATCGGCCTCTACTAACCATGATATCTCTTCTACTGGGGGAGGAACATAATTCGGGATTCCGATGAAGTTGTGTCATATGATGCTTAAATTGATTAATGTATCTTTTACATTCATGATACATAATGCATCTTCTATATTAATGAATTCATTAGATAGATTAATGTGTCTTACATATTCATAATAGAAACATAATGCATCTCTAAGATTCATTCATAATAAATCCATCACATTCAATGTATTAGCATTAGTCTTCTATACATTGTATAAATAGGTATCAATGATTAGTCACCATCTAATTGATGTACATGTATCTTACTAATGAGATGAATCTAGTATAATCATGCAAAATCTTTGAAAAGTTGTCATATATTACAATTAAACAATAAGCATATAGCCTCATGGTAAGCAATGCTATCATGGCAGTCACTCACACGCATGCGAGGATGCTAAAGCATAAAACTTACCGAGTACTCCAAGCCAAAACAGAAGCTAATTAGAAATCCATGCATGATCCTAATTATACAGAAATGCCTAATGCAACACATGCAAAAATGCAACTATAGCAGGCTCGGCTATTCTAAACATGGCATATGAGATGCAACAGCTAACAAGTACTCAACTTGGAATTGAAATACGAATGCAGTTAGTATGATGCGCCGAGCCCGGTGCGTGCAAGACAGATGAATGAATGCAAACATGCTATCATACTGTATGCTAATTGAAACATGCCCTAATCTAACCATCATAAGCTGGTAAATAAAAGGGAGAAATACGTGGGGTTGGAAAACATACATCACACTTACGCACACTTATTACAACATTGTGCCCTCGCTCGGAGGGTCCGAAAGAATAATACAGTCCGAATCAATAGTTACAGTCCGAAATGAATAATTAAATATTACAAAACCCTAATTAATTAACAAATTAACTAGGAAAGCGATAAATCAGCATGCAAGCCTATGGACTGCCTCAGCTCTGTTCCGAATGATGGGAGATGCATGCCTGAGTTGCCTGGCGCGGAAATCGATTGCGATGCCCCGATTCGCCTCTGTTTGCAATTATTTTCGGAATATTGTGCAATGCTCCGGAAGGCCGCTGATTTCTGATTTACTGCAACAGAGAGCAACAAAGGGGCATGGCAAAATATTTCACACATATATGCATGACTACTCTTCAAGGAGTGCAGTCCTTGATCCTCGTGCCACCAATCATGCATATCGATGCATGATGGCCGAGGAGTCGAATTGCACGACTCAATATGAAATGAATGCACATGAAAACATAACAAGACCTAAACTCCATCACGGGTAATCCGGAGTGTCAGCGACAGGGAATTGAGACACGTTTCGTCACTCGGAGTACGAAACATACCTCGTTTCCCGTGTTCAGGCTAACTCTTATCACAAACACAATGCAAATGAGATGGCATACATAATGCAACTAACATACAACCTAGCATACGCAATGCTATGAAATGCCATACACAATGCTCAATGTAACATGGCATACACAATGCTCTAACATGCAACCTAGCATACGCAATGCTGTGAAACGAAACGGCATACACAATGTATAATGGACTTACACCAACATGAGTGAACCTCAGCCACACTCACATCAGTAGCCATAAGATGAAAATGAGATGACCGAAATGCGTGCACACATGCATGCAAACCGAGGACCGAACCTAAGGCATTGAATGCCACTCTATCAAAGCATGGCAAGGATGAAGCATGGCATTCAAACATGCAAATTTCAGTACTGGAACATAATGCTAAATGGTCCTGAAACATGGAAATATGGCACCCGATGCATGGAATAAGCCCCGAAACTCAAAACTAGTCTAATGCATTGAACCACAAGTATACAAGGCAAGCATTATTTGATCATGAAGTCTGAAGACAGAACCAAGGCAGTCCCAAAACATGCACATTTCTAGTTTAGAGCATGGCCAAAAGATGCTAACATAATAGACTAAAATAGCATGCAATATTGGCTAGCAAGCATGGTTTACATGGCATGTATATGAAGCAAATGAGAACTCATCAAACCAGCCAAAAACAGTGAATAAAACATGCCAAAATATGCCCAAATAATCACTGAAATGCAGCCAATGCATGCAAAAATGAGGGGCTTCTTTGGAAGGCCATTCAAGGGGTTGTTAAGCACATATAACATAGACATGAAGTATGACCAAACCAACTCTGGAAATGAGTTATGACAGCCCTAAAACTCACAAAATTGGCCCTGAAATCAGTCAAGGAAGCATGCAAAGAAAGGCCCGCTCAAAAGGCCTTGAATGAAATTGTTCTACACATGCATTGTAGACATAAAATATGATCGAAGGGGCCCTGGACAGACCTAAGTCAGACTCCAAAACTCACAAAATGCGGCCTGAAACAAGACTTCGATGCACGAAAAATAGGGTCCCTTTGGAAGGCCCAAAAGACCCCCAAACAAGACAAGGAGAGAGAGGGTCACCCCCCTCTAATTTTGGCCCTCAAAAATGTAACAAAGCCACTGAAAATCCACTGGATTTCAGTGGCTAAGAGGCCAAACCATGGCCAATGCAAATGCTCTAATGCATAGCCTTAATCATGAAGGGATGAAGCATGCATAGGGGGGAGATGACCCCAAACAGAAAAGTGATCTTAAGAAAACTTTAAGAGGAGCTCAAAACAAGACTTTTTCCAGTTTATAATAAATCTCAAAAATGTTCACAAGTAAGGCTAAAGTATGATGCAAAAATAGCCCTAAAAGAGAGATTGAACAAACAAGGAAGTAAACGATTTCAAACAGTAAAGTGTCCTTCAAAAAAGTTGAAGAGGGGATCATAATAAGACACTTTACAGTTTGGGTCGAATCCCAGAAATGCTTTCAAATAAGGCTAACCAATCATGCAAAAAAATGTGAATTTAGGGGAAATAGGCACTTACCCTTGAAGAGCCGACCTCCAGCAACTTTTGGACCAAGTTGATGAGCTTCCAACCTCTACAAATGGCTTCCAAGGTGCTGGAATGGATGATGGAGGTGTGGTTTCTTGGAGAAGCCAAGAGAGGGGGTCAAAGCTTCTCAAAGAAGCTTTAACCAAAAAGGTCAAGCTTATTGAGGAAGCTTGACCAAGAAGCTTGACAAAAGAGTCAAGCTTCTCCAAGAAGTTAAGCAAGGGGGGCAAAACCAATTAAAAAGGATCAAAAAGAGGCTCAAAATCTCGGACAATGGGTCAAGTGCTTCACAGCTGGCACAGCTGTGTTGCACTTGAGAAGAGCAAAAAGTAGAAAGCTGGCCGACCAGCTAAGGTGGCCGGCTGGCCACTCCCCATGGTCGGCCGACCAGGGGTCAAAAGGGTCAAGCAAAATTGCTGGTCGCCCTACCCAGAAAGGTGGCCTCCCAGATGAGTAGAACATAGCCCTGGGGTGAAAAACTAGAAAATGTGACCTAGGAGAGAGAAAAACCAGCTTTTTAGAGGGGTTCAAAAGGGTCAAGAAGAATTACTGGTCGGCCTACCCATATTGGTGGCCTCCTAGATGAGCACAACACAATGATGGTGTGAAAAACCAGAAATTGTGGCTCAAAAGTGAGAAAAACCAACTTTTTGTAAAAAAAATCGGCTTTTGGAGAGAGAAAATGAGAAAACTGGTTTTTCAGGGGAAAAGGTAGCCAGCCACCATACTACCCCCTCCCTAACATTGAAAATAGGGTCTCTACCAAAAATGGACCAAAACGGATGCAAAACGAAGGTTCAGGGGCCAAAATGCGCGGTTCGGGGCCCCGAAAACAGGCCGTTAGGCACCGAAAATGGCGTATGACCACGAAGGTGGTCTCTCGGGCCACAATATCCCTCTAAAGGGAGGAAATAAGATGTGTGCCAAAAATCGGAGCAATTGAAGGTAGTTAAGCGGTCCCGAACCGAGGCACACGGCCGACGGCTCCGAAAATCGGAAACCGGGCTCCAAATGGAAAAAATGACCTACGACCACGAAACGTAACCTACAGCCACTGAGAGATGATCTATGAGACCTCTCCCTCCCTTCGGGAAGAGAAAACAGAGAAAAAAGGACCTGGTTCGCAAACCGAGGTAAAGCACAAAAAAGCCCCGAAGTCCGGGGGTAAAGCTCACAGCCGAGACTCTGAAACCTCAGAACGAGCACAATATGCAACATCACTGAGCGCTCAACTGGTGACGTCTGAGTCTTAAGGTCGATCAAAAATGGGGTGTCTACACATACCGTTTGTATAACTTCTTTATTTGATATTATTGACTGGGCTTTCGCTCACGCTCATTCATGTGTTTGTAGGTGAGCCAAGAGAAGTCCAAACCCAGCCTCAGTGAAGTCTGTGTGGAACAACCAAGGTTTTGAAGAGTCAGCCCTTGCGTCTCACGCACGAGACTCGTCTTCGCCTTTTTGTTATTCTGTTTTATTTTGTTATGTTGGCGAGGACTTTGGATACATTGCATATAGTTTTGACTGGCTGACCTAGACTTAAATGATCCTGTTTGTACAAAACTTTATGCTACTGTATTGTCTGATGTGAGTTTTTAATATCTTTATGTATGGTTTGTTATGATGTGCCATGTAAGCACAGCTCTATGGACAAAGTTTTAAATTTTGCTTCCATTTGGCCCCTTTACTCTGATAAGTTATGTCTGATTTGGTCTGAGGCCATAGGTAATCTCAGGATTACTGGCCGGTTATGTCCTTAACCCATGGGGGCGGGTTCGGGTCATGACAGAAGTATTCGGATGGATAAACTTTTTGTCTAGCAAGTCTTGTAATTGGGTTTTCAATTCTTTGAGTTCGGAGGTTGACATGCGGTATGGGGTTTTTGAAATTGGTTGCATCTCAGGCGCGATATCAATGGTAAAATCAATCTCCCTATCAATCAAATCCCCGGGTAGTTCATTGGGAAACTCATTGGGAAATTCGTTAACCACAGGGATGTTCTCAACATTACCATTATCAATGGTTGTATTTAGGACACAACATAATAACCTTGACATCCTTTTCGCAACATTTTACTGGCTTTCATAAAAGAAATAAACTGCGGTGGAAGGACTTCCCCATTTCCAGTAAATACAATTTCAAGTAACCCCGGAGGTCGGAATACAACAAGTTTATTCACACAATCAATAGTAGCAAAATACTTAGTCAACCAGTCCCCGCCCAATATGCAATCAAAATGATTAATTCCCAAAAGCAACAAATCAACATACAACGTCACGTCGCCAATCACAATATCGTATGTTGGATAAACATAAGTACATACCATGAAACCCCCAAATGGTGTAGATACAGATAACAAATAATTCATAGGTTCTACTAGTCTAGTTAATTTCCAAGAAAAGGCATGTGACACAAATGAGTGGGTAGAACCAGAATCTATCAGTACATTTGCATTTTGGACACAGATAGAAATTATACCTGACACCACAGCTTCAGTGTTCTGCACATCACCAAGCACTAAGGAAAATACTCAACCCTATCTCAGAGTTTCTTTTCCAGTATTAGTTGTTGCATTTGTTTTAGCTGTAGAAGCGGATCCGGCTAAACTAGTCGTAGGACAGTTGGCATTATCAGACCCAAGCGGGCAATCTTTCACTATGTGACCTGTCTTGCCACATCGGAAACAAAGACTAGATGCCCAATAACACGCCCTTATGCCTCCTTCCACAGTTAGGGTAAACTGGAATAGACCCACTGCTTTGACTTAAGCTATTTGTAGACCCCGTGTTCTGCTTTTTACTTACATAAGAACAACATTTTTTGAAACAGTACCCAGACCTTTTTCCACTCCATTCTATTGTTGTCGTTAGGGCCTTACTTTGTTTCATAGAGGCTAGGATAGCTTCAGCTATTAAGGATCTGTCAAGGACTTCCACGTATGTTGGCAACTTCAATACGCCTACTCGATCAAATATGTCTAAATCCAATCCTCCTTCAAATTTGAGGGCTTTCTTATAGTCTGTGTCCACCATGTGAGGAGCAAATCTGGCTAACTCAGTGAACTTAGCCTTGTACTCAGCTACGGACATTCTACCTTGCTTGAGTTCTTGGAATTCAAACACTTTTTCGGTCTTGAAAACACTCAGGGAAGTACTTGTCATAAAAGATTTCATTGAATTGAGCCCATGTCATGTTTCTATTGGTATTCCAAATCAATAACCACCATCTCTGAGCTTCTTCTTTAAGAGTATAGGTGGCCAATAAAAACTTTTGAGTCTCAATACAGGGAAAAACTTCAAACAACTTCTCTATTTCAAGTAACCATGTCTCCGCTTTCAACGATTCAATGCCACCCAAGAAAGTTGGCGGTTTCATCTTCATGAATTTCTAAGTTAAGTTGATGATGTCATTATTATCGGGTTCAACTTGTACCAGCAGAGGGGGCAAAGGTTGTTGCCTCTACTATTGTGTCATTACTTCGGTCAATGCTGCAAGCATCTGTTCCATTCGACTCATGCGAGCCTCTGAGGATTCACTTGTATCGTTACTTCTTGCGTTCCCCATGATGCTATAGGGAAAAAGGTAATAATAAATAGAGGACTAATCTTGTTCAGTTCTTTCAATTTCATATGTTCAGGTTCAGATTTAGTTTTCATAATTATAGAAATTCTTCACGCACACACACATGCAGATGATATATCCTTACTTCTTTCTAGGACATGCTATAGCTCATATGGACTTGTGTGTGCAATATAACTCGTGCTCCGATACTACTCTGTCACGACCCAAACCCGCCCCTATAGGTTTAGCGTCATAACCGGCCAGTAATCCTTGGATTACCAAAGCCCTCTTAACAGTATAACATATAATTAAGGGCTGAGGAAGCAATAAGTAAACATACATAGTCCATTGAGCTGTGCTAACAAATATGAGACAAAATTTTCAAAATAAACGTATATATATACACGTGATGTCATAAATACAATAGTCTTATGTCACCCATTTATACAGATAAAGTCAAACGGGAACTTAGCCCAAGTACAGATAAACAGAACAAATTCAAATAAAGCCTTGACATGGACCTCTCAAAATGAACCTCCTCGAGAGGCACAGTGGTTGGCTAACAAAAGAGAATCTTAGCCGTCAACTCTTGGCTTGATCACATTCCTGATCACGTACATTCATAAAGGATATAATGAATGATATCTATACCAGATTCAAAAAATAGGTTCATATTTATTTCAGAAGCAGAAGTAGATCTATATTCATAATCTTGTTCAAATCGTATACAGAAATTAGAGTTCGTACTTGATCATACGTGGTACATCTATTAGTGCTAACAGAATAGATATAGAACAGATGCAAAAATATATGGTGGTTATGAATAACCAGTTCCATAAAGGAACCTCCAAATCTGTGTAACAAATAATAGATATGCTGAGCTCCATGATGGAGCCTCCGATACAGGTAACAGAGTGCAGACATAATAAGTTCCATAATGGAACCTCCGATACTAGATAATAGCTAACAGATATCACATGATGCTAAGGATGCCATAAATACATTGTCAGAAATTGGACAATCATTCATTTTACAGAACATAGCATTTCAGAAAACAGATTTTAATTCATCATATAGAAAATAAATAAAGTTGAACATAGCTTTACTAAGGGGGTGTTTGGAAAGTAGCTTTTTTGGCTAAAATAGCACTAAAAGACAGAATAGGCTAAAATAGCTAATAAGACAAAATGTCACATCAAGCCCATAATCATTTTACTTTTTCTCTCACAAACATCACATCCAACTATAAAAAAAATCAAACTATCTTTCCAAACACAAAAAATTTAGCCTCCTAAAATTGTCAAAAACTAAAATAGCCTATTAAAATAGCAACTTTCCAAACACCCACTAAGTTATTACTCACAGAGGGCTCCAAAAATAGACAGATGGTACAAATGAATCAGATAGCTTACGGCGCGTGATCTACAACAACACATAACATGTACACATTGTAACATATGCTTGGTTGGTACTTAAATTCTTTCGTTCCATACTTAGTGTGTTTCTAGGTCTTAACTTCTTGTTGAGTCTTAATCATGCCTAGGAATGCCTAGGATGTAATGTGGATGCCAAAATGCACTTGAACATGTTTTACAAACTTGTTGAAAATAGGGGTCTCGCTCGAGCGCAACTTCCTTCGCTCGAGCGGACATGCAAACTTGTGAGGGGCCGCTCAAGCACAACTTCCTTCGCTCGAGCGGTCTGTAAACTTCGAAAAAGTACTGGTTTAGAGATTTTTACGCTCGACGGACGGTCGACGGTCGCTCAAGCGTAAGACTCAGGTCCTCACTCGAGCACAACTCTTGTCGCTCAAGCGGTTTGCAAAACATGTAAACTTCGGGGAGCTTGCATTTCACGCTCTAGCGGACTTCTGGTTGCTCAAGCGGAAGTGTAAAATCACAGAGTGGTCGGAAGTGCAGAATCTGGAATTTCCATATTGTACTCCCAAGCTCCAAACTCAAATTCAACCCTTCAAAATACTTCTCTTGGGCCCCAAAACTTGAGAAAACAAGTCTAAATTTGGAAAACATAAAGAATTAAAGATCATTTCATGAAATCAAGGCCCATAAGTATGTCAATTTTACAAACTCAAGCTTAAATTGTGAAAACATAACATGAATATGACATGCATGGAGTGATTTAAGCTCCAAGTTTCCAAATCATGAGCAAATGAGATGTTTAGATAAAAAACTTGTTGAATTCCTTAAACAAAACCAAGATATGGGCATGCATGTGGAAATTCTTAAGAATCAAACTCAAAATGCTATGATATATGCAAGCATGCATGATACACTTCTATAGTCAACCATCTAAGTTCAATTCTTGCACTACACAACTCAATTCTTTGAATTCATGTGCTAAGTGACTTAATCCCAAAGCTAGAAGGTTGAATTCTTACCTTCAATGGTCAATTAGGATGTAATGTGGATGCCAAAATGCACTTGAACATGTTTTACAAACTTGTTGAAAATAGGGGTCTCGCTCGAGCGCAACTTCCTTCGCTCGAGCGGACATGCAAACTTGTGAGGGGCCGCTCAAGCACAACTTCCTTCGCTCGAGCGGTCTGTAAACTTCGAAAAAGTACTGGTTTAGAGATTTTTACGCTCGACGGACGGTCGACGGTCGCTCAAGTGTAAGACTCAGGTCCTCACTCGAGCACAACTCTTGTCGCTCAAGCGGTTTGCAAAACATGTAAACTTCGGGGAGCTTGCATTTCACGCTCGAGTGGACTTCTGGTTGCTCAAGCGGAAGTGTAAAATCACAGAGTGGTCGGAAGTGCAGAATCTGGAATTTCCATATTGTACTCCCCAGCTCCAAACTCAAATTCAACCCTTCAAAATACTTCTCTTGGGCCCCAAAACTTGAGAAAACAAGTCTAAATTTGGAAAACATAAAGAATTAAAGATCATTTCATGAAATCAAGGCCCATAAGTATGCCAATTTTACAAACTCAAGCTTAAATTGTGAAAACATAACATGAATATGACATGCATGGAGTGATTTAAGCTCCAAGTTTCCAAATCATGAGCAAATGAGATGTTTAGATAAAAAACTTGTTGAATTCCTTAAACAAAACCAAGATATGGACATGCATGTGGAAATTCTTAAGAATCAAACTCAAAATGCTATGATATATGCAAGCATGCTTGATACACTTCTATAGTCAACCATCTAAGTTCAATTCTTGCACTACACAACTCAATTCTTTGAATTCATGTGCTAAGTGACTTAATCCCAAAGCTAGAAGGTTGAATTCTTACCTTCAATGGTCAATTGTTTGAAGTCTCAAGCCAAATTCTCCAAATTCTCTTATAATTCTCCTAAGATGAGCTCATTCTTCTCTTTTCCCCCACTCTCTACGTTTGTCTCTTGAAGGCTCAAGGATGATGAGAAAAAGGTGGCTCAAGTGGTGAGTATAGACCTTATGTAGGCTTGCTTAGGACATTTAATCAATCTCAACTTAAGCTAGGCAATTGACATCAATTATTCTAATTTGATTCGTTCCGAATTGAATTTTAATTGAACCTGCCATAATATTCTAAAAATTCCAAATAACACATATACCAAGTCAATTTCGTGATCGAATGTCGATAAGGCCTTCGATTCACAAAATATAACCAAATTTCAAACAGATATTCCTAAAATAGACAGATAGATACACAAATAATACAATGCACAAATAATTAACGCAATATTTCATCTTAATTACTTATTAGGCATATTAAATCGTGGGTTAACGTTAATTAGAGGTTGAGGTTGTTATACTACTGGTGGCAAGATTTCATCTAAAAACATCTGAGTATTCACAAACTACCCTTGGCAACTCAACTCGGACTTCATCACACTCACTACCCAATAAGTTTGCAAGAAGACAACTAAGCTCACTCCGACCACACGGATCATATATTGGTGACAAGACTCTATCAGCTTTGTCCCCCCATGAAATAAAAATAATCACCGCTTAAGGTACATACAGTAACCCTTTAACGGTAACAATCTATGACAACCTGATACTCAATATAGCATCAAAACTCGACATGTTAATCAATACAAATGCAAAAGGAAGTTGGTGACCGGCAACCTCTATGTCACAACACCGACACCCTTGTTCTAAAACAATCTCACCACCAATAGGTGACTCTACACTGAGAGGAGATGCTAACCGAACCGATTCTAATCCCAAAGCCGATGCAAATGCAGATGAGATAAATGAATGGGATGTATCCATATCAATCAACACATTTGCAATAGAATTGCATAACAAGAAAGTACATCTCACTACCAAAGGCGCTGGTACTAAATCTGGTATGGCAACAGCATACACAAGCCCTGTAGCTCTCTGCTCTACTTGCTCACCCCTTAGAGCATAAGACTAATGCACTTACTGAGCCGAAGAGGCTCCCTGATTGGTTCTCGAGGCCTGTGCTGATTGTGCAAACTAGTGGCCCTATGTCTGTCTCAAACCAAACGCACCAGATATGCCACCCAACTGAGGGCAAAACCTCTTCAAGTGCCCAACCTACCCACATTGATAACAAGTAGGGGGCTAGCCTCTCCCCTAACTCTGGCTCTGAGAACAAGTCGAAGATTATGCAAACCGCAGTCCTCTTCCCTTTTGCGGGTAAGCTGGAGACTTGTGGCCTAACTAACCACACTTAAACCAAGTAAAATTTCCCTAACCACCTCTCCTAGAACCCAACTCGGTACTGGAAAAGTGGACCTCGATTGAACTCCCTGGGATTGCTGTAGGTTAGAAGCCCTTTGTCTCTTACTATCCCCTTAAACATCCTGACTCCTCTTGAAGCCCCTCCTCCGTTCCTCCTCCATTTGCATCACAGTCTCATGATGAGCCGCTGACTCTACAAGTCACCCGTAATCTCTAATCATTAAATGGACTACCTTGAAAAGAAGCCTGGCCCTTACCCTTTTTTCGAACTCTATACAACGGCGCTCCTCTGTCACCACTAACTCTGTTGTAAATCTAGAGAGGCTATTAAAGGCTGCCTCAAACTTAACTATAGGCGTGTTGAGCTGCTTGAGCTGTGAGAACTGCTCCCTCAACTTTTCCCTAAAAGTGGAAGGCAAAAACTTATCCTGGAAGGCGTTGACCAAAGCCTCCCAAATCACTCCAATGCGCCTACGCACATATTTCCACCACTGACCTGCATCTCCCTTTAGCTAGAAGGATGCTAGGGTCACTCTTAGTTTATTGTCCTCGATGCCAAGCTTCTCAAATGTCTTCACTATCTGCTCTAGCGACTCATTCGCCTTCAGTGGCTCCTTGGAATCACCTAAAAACGCATCCAGATTTGACCGAAAAAATTCTGGCTTCAGAAAAGACGGCGTCGTCTCAGGAACGTGGGCCAGGACTTGATTCTCAACTTCTAAGAATGTCTATGGATTCCCACAATGCTCCAGCCATCTCACGAGCTAAGGCGTCCATGGCCTGCTGACCTGTCGATTCGGCTACGTTGGCCTGACCAACTCCCTCTTCTTGTGCTAGAATATCATTCAGTATTGGCACCTCCTATCGTCAAGGCCTACCAAGTCTACCACCGCAACCACGTCCTGACAGCCTAATGAAGGTAACAAAAGAAATTAGCACATTTACAAATGTATTGAAGCTAACTCACTCACGTCATAATACAATGGACAATAGTAATTCACTCCATATAAACATATAGTCACATAAACACATACAAATTTCCTTCATGGATAATGACCATCCCGCAGTGTTGCTAGAGTTCCAATTAGAAAGAGCAGTGATCAAGTGCTCTTCTAATAGGACTTCTAGAAACCCGTAGACTTAATTAACATTCTAGAAATTAAAGCACATACCCATAAATTCCCATAGATATGTTATCACATGGCATTATAAATATACAAACATCTCTATCAAACGAGATAAACCCATTGTGGTAAGAACCACTTCCCACGTACCCAAAGTATTCAAACTCGATACGCTTTGATATCAAGTTGTAACACCCCAAAATAATTATAATAAACCAACCGTAATGATAATTAAATAACACTATAAATCAAAGTACGATATCCTTCCATTTCATGAAACTCAGTTGTACAAAAAAGGTAGCACATGCGAATATACATTCATAAGTCCTAACCCTGAATCTATAGCATGTGTCAACAACAAAAATAAGAAGTAGAAGTTAAACAGATAATGAAAATGCCCTGAAGGCTACAACTTTCCATGACAATGCTTGGTTACATTAAAAGTGACTTTTAAGCTCAATACATATAAAGCCCTAGGCTTGTACAAACATTAAATACGAATGACAAAATAACAAAACTGAACCTTCAGCTGCACAGTCCTTCTAAGCTAAGTCCTTGGTAGAGGTATCTCACCAACACCTAAAAATGGTTTTCCCATATAGGGTGAGCCAAAACCCAGTAGAAATAATTCAACACAATATATGAATCTTAACAAAGATATAAGGGTGAAATACATATGTAATGCCCATGTCAAAACGTTTTACATGTCTTTCCCAAAACCATGTCATGCTCAGTTTATATCTCAATTCTCAAATCATGTCTTTTACATTAGAAAACAAGCGGGAAATCTCAACTAATACAACCTTTCATGGATATTTCGTCCGCGGGAAACTGTCAAATGGCACCCATGTAAACATAGTCTATAGAAGCACTACTATTGTCATTTTACGGATATTTTGTCCGCGGGAATCAGCACCCATGTATACGCGCATTTTTTGGGACTTTCACCCTAGACACATTGGCCAACTTAATTTGAAGATACATACGTCTTTCCAATATTCAGTTCTTTTCTCAGATTCATATACATATGCAATATATTAAATGAGCAACAATGTTCAATGTACAAAGATAAGAAATTAGTTTCAATTCACCTAGTTCTCATGCAATTTCTACAACAATTATAGCTATCATTCACCAATAGCGTAAAATAGATAAATAAATTCCATTAAAGATACACTTTTCCAAAATCTCAAATGGGAGTGATGATACATATCCAACTCCACCATCATCCTCAATATCCATCCAATTTCACATTCCCAACATTAATTCCATTTATTTATACAAAATAAATATTTGAAACATTTAGGTCAAAATCCCTTTTTCTTCCAAAATCCAATCCAAATATCAAAATCAATAATTTTATCACCACTCAACCTCATTTTTCACTCCCACAATCATTTTCCATAAAATCATTTGTAAACCCCTCTTTTGATTTTAAACCAAAACCCTAGGTTTGTTCAAAATCCTCTAAAATCACAAGATTGTTCAATAAAAACAAATAGCTAAGTTAAAAATCATAAAAGATGTTAGAGAATCCTTACTTCGAAGCTAGAAGACCAAGGAGAGAATGGAGAAATCTCAAGGAAGTCGAAATCCAACTTTGCTCGGATGAAAACGAAGCTCTAAGTAAGCTCTACCATTTTCTCAAAGGAAGTAAGGTGAAGAAATCAATGGATCCAAGTGTTTTAGAAGAGAGAAGGTAAGTGTTAGGGCGAGAGAGTCTCAACTTAGGGTTCTTAGAAGTCTGGAGAGGGAGAGAGAGATATATATGAAAAAGTGATATAAAATGGCCTTTTTACAAACTGATATACACACAGCTCGCTCAAGCGCAAGAATAAGTTGTTCTACTCGAGCACAAGAAGATTCGCTCGTGCGCAGAATACACACTTCCAGAAGTTTTATAGACAGAAGACCGTCGCTTGAGCGCAAAAAGTCTCGCTCGAGTGAAGAACACTACCTCCCCAGTATCTCTGCAGGCCTGCAAAAGTACTGGGAGCTCACAAAACTCGCTTGAGCACAAGAAGTTTCGCTTGAGTGAAGAGGCCAAATTCTGGACAATAGCGGTTTGAATCAACTAGCAACTAACATGTTCCAAACACAACCAAGACACTCCAATACTTAAACTCAATGAGAAATAAGGATGGTATGAATATCTAAATAAGACAAATGAAACCTGAATTCAAAACATCAACGGGTCGAGTCTAAACCAAGAACGTTATATCTATTTTGTTGATCATGTGATTGAGAAAATAAAAAATAAAACAATATATATATATATATATGTATACATTATGATGTGGATTTTAGGCTCATATTTTTATGAAAAAAATTTCATTTTTCCCACCATATAAAAGTCCAATCTAAACTACAAATTATCATTCTTAGTAATTTTTTTTGGATATAAATTCGATTTAAAATATATATATATATATATATATATAATTAATAGTTTCATTATTATTATAAAAATAAAATAAAAATGTTGTGATTAAGTAATTGCTTTCTTTATGGTTAACCAAAATACTCCAACTAAATCATATAATAATAATAATAATTATTATTATTATTATTATTGTTATTCACTTTGCTTGGTTTGGGTTTTCTAAAAATATTTTTCAGAAAATTCTATTTTCTTATTTTTCATAATTTTTTTGTTTTTACTAATTTTTTTTAATATTTTAAGCATTTTTTTAAAAAAAATTTTAGACACATCTAATATAAATACACTTAAAGAGTATGATTTTCGTGAAAAAAAATCTTTAAAAAATTCACTAATAGAAAAATTATAAAAATTCAGTATATTTTTCTTATTTTTGTATATTTATTAATTTTTTGAAATATTTTTTCACAAATATTTTACTTTTTAGATACATGTAAGTAATATGCATCTAAAAAAGTATAAAAAAAAAAAAAGATGCTTAAAATTTTAAAAATATTTACTAAAAAAATAAATTAAACTCAGTTTTCAAAAAACTGAATTTAGAAAACTGAAACCAAACACACTGATTATTATTTTGCAAGTTGCTTTACATATCTTTGTGATGTTCAGAACTAATAACTTCTCAAGGAGTTGTCTAACAACATGAGCCTTCTTTTACTGTAAGTGTTCTATTTTATTTTATTTTTTAGTATAAATTCTTTAATTGGTTAGTAAAAAAATGATATTTATTTATTATTTATTTTTTATGTATACTACTATATAAAATAAGCCCTTAACTTGGTTATTTAGATAGGACTCAATAAGCCAATTATAACCAAATCACTTCTTCATTTCTACTTTTTCACGTTTGTTTCCCAAACTGCTTTACTGTTCAAAAAGCACTTTCTTATTTTGTGTACCGGTAGGAGTGAAATTTCTACTTGTAAAGATTTACTGGAGATATTTCTACACGGTGTTTGAGGATGAGATAGGAAAATAATTAATAAAAAAATTATAAATATTAAGGAAGACACCAAAAGATATTAAAATATATATATTTAATTTTTTTCATGATCTTTATAACAAAAATATTAGGATTGTTCCTAAAAAAATTAAAAAATAAAAATTACGAAAATAATTAAAGATAATTCAAAATTTTAAATTTGTTTGTTATAGCTTATAAGGTTCAATTTATTTTTTTATTTTTTATATTTATTGATTAATAGTTTATTATTTGTAGATAGTAATAAGATTCTAAAAAATATTACATTAAAAAAAATGAGATAGGATACCTTAAAAAATTATGTACAAATATAATTTTAAATTTAGTTAAGCAAATAAAGTAAAAAAAATTATAAATAATAAAGAGGACATCAAAAGATATTAAAATTAAAATTAAATATTATAATTTGTTTTGAGTTGTATACACATTGTGTGCCCACGGCTAATTATTATTATTTGTTTAAAAAAAAAAATACTGATATATGTCACCCCTTATCGAATCATGTCCTTGTCGCCCTTTTTCTTTGCTTTGAAAGAAAATAGCGTACAACCCCTCACAATCCACACCCCATCATTCTTTGAGCTCCGACGTCAAGAACACCAAGATTTGGAGGCTTGTTTTAAAAAGTTGGTTAAAAGTTATTTTTTAAATATTTTTTAATTTTTTTTAAAAATATTATAAAAAAAGTAAAGAGATAATCTGACTCAAAATAAATTAAAAATCAAAAATTAACTCTTAATCATGATTCCAAAACACCCCTAAATATAAGGATTGGAAGGCACATTCGTATTGATTGCGGTGTAGCGATATTAAAAATATTGAGTGATATATATTAAAAATTAGGTGATGCGATTGTGAATTTTTATAAATCAAATGTTGCTAAAAATTAAAAAAAAAGTTTGTAGTAATTAAACTAGTTGTATTGATTATGAATCAAATAATGAATCATGTATCGTTAATTAGCCGATACATATACAATATTATTCCCACCTTATGGACGGATATATACAACCGTGGAGAACACAAAATCTAGTTATTATCTTAAGGGCAATTTATGGTGGTGTTTGGGAAGTTGGTTCCCAAATTTTTTTCTCATTTTTTTCACTAAAAGACAAAAATTTTGTAAAACCAAAAAAAATAAATACAAACAAAATATCACATCTAACCTCATAATCATTTCGGGTATGTTTGGTTTGTGTTTGAGAGATGTGTTTTAGAGATAAAAAGTACAAAAACATGTTTGGTTTGGTTTTTTTTAAAAGATGTTTTGGAAAATTATTTTGAGATAGAGTTTTGGAAAAAGTGATTGATTTGATGTGTGTGAGAGAGAGATTTGTTTGGAAAACTTGTTTGGTTTACAAGTTTTGAGAAATTTTTTTGAGAAAATTTGTTTGGTTTGATTATTTTTGAAAACTTATATGTAGAGAAAATTTCCCAAAATTTTTTTAGAAAATCAAACCAAACGAGCCCTTCATTTTTTCTCTCACAAACATCACATCCAACCACAAAAAAACTCAACTATCTTCCCAAACACTAAAAATTTTTTATCCAATAATATCCTACAACTAAAAAAACCTACATAAAAACCCACTTCCCAAAGTCATCCTCATATTTCTAATTATGCCAATTTTATTTTTAAATTTTTTATATTAGGTCATTTGATAATGCCTATTTATAAATTTAACTGAAATTAAGAGGTAAAATAATTCATTGCATGTTTGTCATCCAATTTCAAATAGTTCATTCCTTTTTAAATGGATTATTTCGCTATTAATTTTTAGGACGAATTATACTATCAGCCCATGTAATTTGAGATTTGTGTCACTTTAGTCTCTAATTTTTTAATTGTGATACATTTAACCCTGAATTTTGAATATTATTCTAAATAAGAACAATAAAAAATGTTTCATTTTCAATCGATCCGTTTCAAGGGCAAAATTGTTAGACAATGTATTTTGTATTAGTTAATTTGTATATTGTTTGAAATGTAATGACATTTTTTTAATGAATAATGTTGGAACTTTCTTGATTATAAGATTCTATTTGGTTTCGTTTTCAGAATCTATTTTTAGAAAAAAAAAATTGAGAAACTAAAAATTAAATTGGTGAAAAAAATTAAAAACACATCATTTTTATATAATTTTATCTTTTGCGATGGTTGAAATAATTTTTGAAATATTTTTTTTACATTTATTTTTGTTAAATTAGTTTCTATTTTTTCAAAAGTTAAACATAGCAACAACTTTGATATCATTATTAAATCAATTTATTAAATCAGAAAAAATTCAAATTAAAAACATTTCATATATTAAACATATCTATTACACATTAAAAGTCTAATAATCATCTATTACATGATAACTATTAAAACATATCTGTACAACCATCTATTATATTATAACCATAAAATTATAGTATCAACAAAAATAACCACCCATTATATGATCAACATCCAAACACATACTAAAAATTAATTTGGTAAAAAATAAAACATAAAAAATGTAAAAAAATTTGTCATTTTTATATCATTTTATCTTCGGTGTGTGGAGATAATTTTTAAAAATTCAAAAAAAAAATTTTCACATTTATTTTTGTCAAACTAGTTTAAGCTTCGTTTGGGAAGTGAGTTGGTTTTTTGGATTTTTGACTTTTTTGGCTATTTTAGCCTAGGCTAAAAAGCTTGATTTGGAAAGGATTTTTTGAATTTTTGACTTTTTTGACTTTTTTTGTGAGAGAAGAGTATAATGATTATAGGTTAGATGTGATGTTTTGTTTGTTGTGATTAAAATAGCCTATTTTGTCTTTTGTGGCTAAAATAGCTAAAAAAAGCCCATAAACCAACTTGCCAAACGGAGGCTTATATTTTATCAAATTGACGATTTTACTTTTGAAATGGAGTAATAATGTTTTCAATTGTCTTTATTGAAACGAGATTCAAAATTTAGAATAAAATGTACCACAATTGAAAGATCAGGAACCAAATTAATACAAGTTTTAAATTACAGGGACCGTTAACGTAATTCATCTTAATTTTTATATAATTTTTTTATTAAATGTTATTGATTGTAGTAAATTAATACAATGCGAAAATTTTAGAAATATTTTAATACAACTAAAATCACATGAATTAAATTATCACAGGCGACGAATTACAAGACCACGTGTATAATTTGCCAAATATTTGGTAGGGTTTTACCAAATAGTTTAGAAGGATTTTCGTATAAATCTTAATAAGTGAACTTATTATCTAATTGATCTCGTGAAAATAAATAATATTTTTTATTAAATATTATTAAAAAAAATAATTAATTTTTAACTTTAAGTGATAGTTTAAAAAATTCGTCACAAAAAAATCACTAATTGTAAATTTTAGTGATAACTTATGAAAATCGTGATAAAAAAAAGTTAATAATTGTCAATTTTTAGCGACATATGCAAAAAAATCATCATAAAAAATTATTTTTAATAGTAATTTTATTAATATTTATTTTCAATAGAATTTTATGAGAATTAAATTCAATTATTAAGACTTATTGATAATTTACTCAATAATTAATAGTTTAATAGCTGACACAGCTATAGAACAAGCATTGAAAAGAGATGTGCTACGTAGCTCGAAAGATGGCCCCCCCGAATCCCTCGAATTCAAAAACGACGTCGTTTTTTATTTTTAGTTTTTTTTTTTTCAGAAGAAGAGAATCAGAGTAGTGATTGGTAGCTCGAATTTGAGCCCCCTGAATCCCCCGAATTCAAAAAATGACGTCGTTTTTAAATTATTTTTTTTCAGAAGAAGAAAATCAGAGGAAGAAGGAGAAGAAGAAGAACTGAAAGGGAGGGGGCCAACAAAATCGGGCTGGAGGCAGAGGCGGGGCCGGAGGCGGGGCTGGGCGGAGGCAGGGGGCGAAGGTGGAGGCAGAGGCGGAGCTGTGACGAGCGGGGCTGCTGCGACGAGCTGGAGCTGATGCGACGAGCGACGGAGGGTGACGATCGGGCGAAGGCGACGGCGGGCTCCTCCTCTTCCCCTCTCTTCTCTTTCTCTCTTCTCTTTCTCTCATATCTCATTCGAGGGATTCGGGGGGCCGAAATTAAGGGGAAAAAACATTTTCCCATTGAAAAATAGTCATGTGGGGAACAGGACATCCATATATCCAACAACTTCTCCTCAAAATGAATGTTGAGTCTAACCGTTCATGATAAAAGCTTTTACTTATTTATTTTTTTTTCTTTTCTTTTTCAATATTTATTTATTTATTTTTATTATGAAGATAAATCACAAACACACTTTTTAAATTTTGTTTCAAATATAAATTGTCATGTAATTCAAGAAATTATATTATGCACCTTCAAGTTTATAATCACATAACAAATGACTATTTTTATTAATAAATTATCAAGTCAATTAACGATTTTTAATAATGTTATAAATGTATTTCAATTAACAATTCAAATAATTTTATTATTGTATAAGAGATAATTAAAATTTTATTTTATTTTTTGTAAATTCTGTTAAATATTATTTTTTGACAAGAAGTTATTTACAATTTTTATTTTTTTGGGTGAATATTTATAATTTTTATAATCACAAATAGAAATGTGTATTTTCAGCAAATCTGAAGATATATTTATGATTTACCTTATTATTATTATGGGAGGTGATCAAAGGTCAGTTAGACCATCTTGCTCATCAACCAGTGCTTACCAGATTAGGTTCGAACTTTTGATAAGAAAAGCTGGTGATCATCCATGTCAGCTCTCTCTCTCTCTCTCTCTCTCTCTTACTTCTATGTATGTTATTTATTGGTGAACCATGTAATTTTTTTTTTCTTTTTTTTGTATACATGCACAGGTTCAATGATATTGCATCATCAAACAATTTTTAATTTGTTGATTTTTTTATTATTTATATTTGTTATAATTTTATTTTTGTTTTTATTTTTAAGATTTTTTTAAATTAGAAGGATCTTAAAAGTAAAAATAAATTTTAAACAAAAAATATCATTAAAGACAATAGAATTTAAAAAGAAAAAGAATTGAAAAAATTATCGAGAAATCTATTTTTAGAGAGTGCATGGCGTTAGGTTCAAGAACATTTTTTTGATTTGGTTTAAATGTTAGAAATGTGTTTTGGAAAAAATCTGGAAAACATAATTTTTTCTAAACTTTGGTCTAATTGTTAGGTGGGACCCATGCGTCAAAGTTGACTGGTCTAAGTGTTAACGCGTTTTATGCCGCGTTGTAAATCACGTAGTATATTTAGTTGCTCAAAATCATTATCGGGGTGAATGGGAAATTGAAGCTAAAGTGAGCTCCATAGAAATAGAGATTTTTGTGAAAATTCCTTAAAATTTGAATTAAGGCTTGTCCCACATTAGTTTGGTGAGAAGAATTTTGTGGGTTTATAAGGCATAAGTTTGTAATTTGAGGAGGGCCCCGAGGGGCACCCCAAGTTTGTAGAATGGAGAGGTTATGAGCAAATTGAGTTAGACCCATTGGACCCAAAAATAACCCCGCGCGTCGCCGCCACTGTCCAATCGGGCAAGCTGGGCATGAGTGCATGGTATGAGATTGGATTGGGCTTGTCAGGTCCAATACTTACCTTTTTGAGCCAAAAACATTTGAATTTTTAAATTCTAATTTTTTGGAATTTAAATTTCGAAAATTTGGTTAGAAATCTATGCAGGTTTATATCTGTCCCAATTCAAATTTGAACACAAACAGATTCATATCTGTTTGAATTCAAACCCAAACAGTACCATTCAAACCAAACAGGCCTACTACCTGTTCAAACAGGTTTATTACCTATGTTAATTCAAAATGAAAAGTCACCTTTACACCTATACATAGGCAAGTCTCTCACTTGGTTTTTCACTTCAATTTCGTCCAAAATATTTTGCAATTATTCTCTACATTTTGCTACATTATTTTCTTGTGAGAAAGAAAGAGTGTAAACACTTAATGTGTTCGTTGTGCAAACAATTTGTAGTGATGCTATTGTTTGTTGTTGATCCTTTTATCCTGGAAGATAGATGTCCACATTCTAAAAGTACCGTGGAGAGGACGAATCTGTCTTAAGGATACAATGTTAAACACTAGACTTGATTAGAAAATTTGTTCAATAAATTAATTTGGTAAGCAATTAATTTATTTTATGTTTTATTTTTTTTCCTATTTCAAATTTTGATTTTGTTTTAGTAACAAAATAAAAATCTGTTTTATTTATTTTATTTTATTTTCTGGTTTGATTTTTGTAATTAAGCAAACTCTCTCATTTTCTTTATTTCTTCTGTATCCTATTTGTTGTTAAATACACAAACAGAATTTATTTTTCAAATACAATGAAGATTGTCCAACAATCTTAAGACAAAATATTTTTTAGTGTCTTCATTGTATTTAATTTTCTGTGTATTCACAAAGTGATATTCTGGTTGGAAAATACAAATAATAGTAATATACTACTTGACAAATAGTAGTAATATACTGTTTATTTTCTTTGACAACTAGTAGTAATATACTGGTGTCATTAACAATTGTAGAATATTAATTTGTGTTACAAAAAATTATTGTGGTATTTTATTTTTCTAGTTTTAGTAACAAGAAAAGTAAAATTATTTTGTGTTATAATTTATTTTTTGGTCTTAGTAACTAGAAAATTAATTTGTGTTTTGGTTTTGGTTTTGGTTTTTTTTTTTTTTTTTTTTGTAATCAAATATTACGGCTTCTAAAAGTAGTACTCCAAATCTGATTGTTACAACGACTCTGGTCCTTACCCAAAACCACGTTCAAGTTCCAATAAATCATGGAGAAAAATCCAAAAAATTTAATGGCACCGAGTTTAAGAGATGGCAGCAGAAAATGTTATTCTATCTTACAACTCTTAATCTTGCCCGGTTTCTCCATGAAGATGCTCCAGTACCAAAAGAGGGTGAAAGTGACCGACAAGTTGTTGCCGCTGTGGACGCTTGGGAGCATTCTGACTTTCTTTGCAAAAATTACATCATCAATGGCCTAGACAATGTGCTGTATAATGTCTATAGCCCTATGAAAATAGCATAAGAATTGTGGGATTTTTTGGAGAAAAAATACAAGACAAAGGATGCCGACACAAAGAAATTTGTTGTTGGTAACGGCACAAAGAAATTTGTTGTCGGTAAATTTTTGGACTTCGTTATGGTAGACTCCCAAATAGTAATTTCTCAAGTTTAAAATTTTCAAATAATTTTTCATGATATTCATTCTGAAGGTATGTCTCTTAGCGAGTCTTTCCAAGTCGCTGTTTTAGTGGAAAAGTTGCCACCGTCTTGGAAAAATTTCAAAAATTATTTAAAATATAAACGCAAGGAGATGGCCACGGATGAATTGATTGTAAAATTGAGAATTGAGGAAGATAATCGAAAGGCTGAAAAGAGGAATGGTAAAAATCCCATTGAGTCTAAGGCTAATGTGGTTGAACAAGTGCACAAACCACATAACAAAAAGAGAAAATTTACTAAAGATGGTCCTAAACAATGCGACAATAATGGCAATAAAAAGTTCAAAGATAAATGCTATAATTGTGGTAAAACCAGACATCGAGCTTATGATTGCCGCCGCCCTAAGAAGGGTCGCAGAAGTACAAGCAAGAAGACCACCAATCAAACCAATGTGACAGAACTTGATTACATCTCTGACGGGGTAAATGACATCAATCTCTCTACTGTGGTGTCTGAGTCTAATTTGGTTGGAAATCCCAAGGAATGATGGGTTGACACTGGAGCAACTCGTCACATTTTTGCGGACAATAAGATGGTCACCACCTACAATGAGGCTGCAAATGGTGAACAACTTTTTATGGGAAATTCTTCTACTTCTACTGTGGATGGATAAGGAAATATGATCTTGAAGATGACATCAGGGAAGGAACTGACCCTCAACAACTTACTGCATGTACCAGACATCCGGAAGAATTTAGTTTCTGACTCTTTGTTAAGTAAAAATGATTTTAGGCTTGTATTTGAATCTGATAAATTTGTATTATCAAAGAGTGGTATGTATGTTGGTAAGGGATACATGAGTGATGGTCTCTTCAAGTTGAATGTATTGACAGTTGTACCAAAACTTGCTATGAATAAGAATAACACATCTTTTGTTTATATTCTTGAGTCGAATTTATGGCATGGTAGATTAGGACATGTAAATTTTGATGCTTTGCATAGATTAATTGGTTTGGATTATATACCAAAGTTTGAAATTGATCCTAATCACAAATGTGAGAGTTATGTAGAAGCGAAACTAACTAAGGCTCCATTTAAATCGGTTGAAAGAAAAATCGAACCTCTAAAATTAGTTCATACTGATATACGTGATCTTAAATTTATTTAAACTAGAGGAGGCAAAATGCATTTCATAACATTTATCGATGATTGCATAAGATATTGTTATGCTTATTTACTTGGAAGTACAGATGAAGCCTTAGAAATGTTTAAACTCTACAAAATTGAAGTTGAAAATCAACTTGGTAAAACTATTCAAATGGTTAGAAGTGATAGGGGTGGTGAATATGATGCACCATTGAATGAATTTTATGCATAGCGTGGCATTATTCACCAAACTACAGCATCCTATTCTCCACAGCAAAATGAAATTGCTGAAAGGAAGAATAGAACCCTTAAAGAAATGATGAATGCCATGTTATTAAGTTTAGGCTTACCGTAGAACTTGTTGGGGGAAGCAATATTCTCTGATAATTATGTTCTTAACAGAATACCCCATAAGAAAACTAACAACATTCCTTATGAATTGTGAAAAGGTCGATCACCTTCCTACAAATACTTAAAAGTGTGGAGGTATTTGTCAAAGATAGAAGTTCCTAATCCTAAAAAAACTTAGATAGGACCAAAAACAGTAGATTGTGTGTTTATTGGTTATGCTCAGAATAGTAGTGCATATCGGTTTCTGACTTATAAATCAGAAATACCTAATATAAATGTGAACACTATTAAAGAGTCAAGGAATGTTGTGTTTTTTGAATATGTCTTTCCTTACAAGAAATGACATGAATTAAGTTCACAAAAAAGAACTTATGATTGTACACAAAGTCAAGAGACTAATGACAATCAAACACAAGAGACTAGTAATGGTCTCAAGCAACAGGATTTAACTGATGATGAACCAAGACGAAGTAAGAGAGTTAGAACATCAAAATCCTTTGGTCCAAATTTTCTGACATACTTGTTAGAAAATGAACCTCAAAGCTTTAAGGGAGCAATAACAGGTCCTGAAGCACCTTTGTGGAAAGATGCTGGTAATAATAAAATTGAATCTATTATGAAAAATCATACTTGGGAATTGTTGGATCTTCCACCTAGATCTAAACCTTTTGGATATAAATGGATATTCAAGAGAAAAATGAAAACAAATGGTTCAATAGACAAGTATAAAGCAAGACTTGTGGTAAAAGGTTATAGACAAAAGAAAGGTCTGGACTTTTTTGACACATATTCTCTTGTGACAAGAATAACATCTATTCGTATGCTTATTGCCATAGCAGCGTTGTATAATTTAGAGATACATCAAATGGATGTTAAGACAGCTTTCTTAAATGGTGATCTAAATAAAGAGATCTATATGAAGCAACCCGAAGGGTTTGTAGTGCCGGGGCAAAAAAAGAAAGTTTGTCGGCTTGTAAAATCTCTTTATGGATTAAAACAAGCACCTAAGCAATGGCATGAAAAATTTGATCATGCTATGCTTACTAATGGTTTAAGATAAACGAATATGACAAATGCGTCTATGTTAAAAACACTGACCAAGGATATGTTATAGTTTGTCTTTATGTGGATGACATGCTTATCATTGAAAGCAGTCAAAATATGATCAAATCAACTAAGCAAATACTTAGCAAAAGATTTGATATAAAAGATATGGGGGTCGCAGATGTAATATTAGGAATGAAAATTACTAAAACATCTGGCGGATATACATTATCTCAATCACATTATATTGAGAAAATAATTGATAAAATTATCAAGGATGATATGAATGTAGTTAGAACACCTGTAGATATCAATTTTTATTTATCGAAAAATAAAGATGATGCGATGTCTCAGTTAAAATATTCTCAAATCATTGGAAGCTTAATGTACCTCATGAATTGTACTCGTCCTGATATAGCTTATGTTGTTAGTAAATTGAGTAGGTACACTAGTAACCCCGGAAAAGACCATTAGAAAGCGATCATTTGGGTTCTTAGATATCTAAGATTTACCCGTGATCATGGTTTGAACTTTACTCGATATCCAGCAGCACTCGAAGGTTATTGTGATGCCAATTGGATATCAGATACTAAAGATTCAAAATCCACTAGTGGATATGTCTTTACTCTAGGAGGCGCTGTTGTTTTTTGGAAATCTACGAAACAAACATGCATCGCACGATCCACAATGGAATCTGAGTTCATTGTTTTAGACAAAGTAGGAGAAGAAGTAAAATGACTTCACCACTTCTTAGAAGACATTCCAATGTGGCCAAAACCTGTGTTAGTTATTTGCATTCATTATGATAGTCAATCTGCAATAGGCAGGGCAGAAAATCATATGTATAATGGTAAGTCACAACATATTCGTCGTCGACATAATACTGTAAGGAAATTGCTCTCAAATGGAACAATCTCAATAGATTATATAAAATCTAAAGAGAATATTGCGGATTCGTTAATAAAAGGATTGACAAAAGAGCAAGTGTATAGTTCATCGAAGAGGATGAGATTAAAACCTATTGCATAAGAGTCATCATAATGGTAACCCTAATTATATGACTAGAGATCCTAAGAACTAAGTTCAAAGGGACAACTAAGTTATGTGTGGCTCGCCAGAAATCACAAAAGGATTAAAATTCCCTACTCATTCCTATGGTGAGAGTGATATTTGCAACATGTGTTGTATGCAAGGGTTTAAGGATAAGCTTAGTTTTTAATGATTACTTATATCTTGATTTAGGCATAAAAATCAAGACGATTATAAGAGATACTTACAATAAGAATCACCTATATGAGTGTCAAACTGGGGCCGGTTCTATGAGAATGAAGATGCTAAATTCTCTAGAAGCACTCATGAACAACCAGGAGCGTTCAAGGCCAAAATGAATACAACTGTCAGAACCACAATGTGTTAGAATATATTTTGTGTGAAATCTATTGTTTTGGCTTACACAAACGGCTAAACAATTCAAGGCATCGCGTCCATTGGTTAGCTAGCAAGTCAAATAGGTTATCACTAGGGAAGGTTCAAGGCCGAAAGCTACCTATCTTGATGTAATATATTTTCGATTTAAACTCTTTCGACAAATTCTGCATATTGTTGCATTTCCATTCTCATCAAATTCCATTCATGTGGGAGATAGTTAGAAATGGGTTTTGGAAAAAATCTGGAAAACATAATTTTTCATAAACTTTGGTCTAATTTTTAAGTGGGATCCATGCGCTAAAGTTGGCGGTTCTAAGTGGTAACGCATTCTATGCCGCGTTGTGAATCACTTAGTATATTTGGTTGCTCAAAACCATTATCAGGTGAATGGGAAATTGAAGCCAAAGTGAGCTTCATGGAAATGGAGTTTTTTGTGAAAATTCCTTAAAGTTTGAATTAAGGCTTGTCCCGCATTGGTTTGGTGGAAAGAATTTTGTGGGTTGGTGAGGCATGGGTTTGTAACTTGGAGAGGGTTCCAAAGGGCAGCCCAAGTTTGTAGAAGGGAGAGGTTAAGGACAAATTGGGCTAGACCCATTAGACCCAAAAAAAACCACGCGCACGCCGCTGTCCATCCTGTCGGGCGGGCTGGGCTGGGCGCGGGTGCGTAGTGTGAGGTTAGGTTGGGCTTGTTCGGCCCAATATTTATTTTTTTGGGCCAAAAACATTTCAATTTTACTCTTCTAAAATTAAATTCTAATTGTTTGGAATTTGAATTTTAGAAATTAAATTCAAGAATCTGTCCGGTTTTTGGTTCCAAAATATTCGTTTGGAAATCTATACAGGTTTATATCTATCCCAATTCAAATTCGAACCCAAACAGATTCATATCTGTTTGAATTCAAATCCAAACAGTGCCATTCAAACCAAACAGGTCTACTATCTGTTCAAACAGCTTTATTACTTGTTTAATTCAAAATGAAAAGTCACATTTACACCTATATATAGACAAGTCTCTCACTTGGTTTTTCACTCCAATTTCGTCCAAAATATTCTGCAATTATTCTCTACATTTTGCTGCATTGTTTTCTTGTGAGCAAAAGTGTGAGTGTAAACACTTAGTGTGTTCGTTGTGCAAATAATTTGTAGTGTTTCTATTGTTTGTTGTTGATCATTTTATCCTGAGAGATAGATATTTACATTCCGAAAGCACCGTGGAGAGAACGAATCTGTTAAGGACACAGTGTTAAACACTAGACTTGATCAGAAAATTTGTTCAATAAATTAATTTGGTAAGTAATTAATTTATTTTCTGTTTTATTTTTTTTCTTGTTTCAGATTTTGATTTTGTTTTAGTAACAAATAAAAATCTATTTTATTTATTTTATTATATTTTCTGGTTTGATTTTTATAATCAAACAAACTCTCTCATTTCCTTTATTTCTTCTGTATTCTGTTTGTTGTTAAGTATACAAACAGAATTTATTTTTCAAATACAATGAAGATTGTCCAACAGTAAATACATGATTAGTGATTTTTTTTTTTAAATTTTTTATGAAAAGAACAAAGTATTGTTTTGAAAGATATATATATATATATATATATATTTACCACTGCCATCGGTAACAAAAAATTCGCTGGAGCTGGTCGACTGCTGATAGTGGCTGTCGGTGGTGATATGGATCAATAGGTATATTATAGTGGACAAATAAATAGATAGGTCTTCCCTTGAAGCATCTTGGGCTGCCTCTAGGAGCCAACCTACACAGGAAACAAACTTGGAAACTAATGGTTGATAGGTTGGAAACTAATGGCTGAATCTGAAGCCTAGCTGTGTTGGCATTATTGTTTGTTGTATGGTGTCCCTATGTAGCAGTATGGTTGGTTGGGTTTGGGCTTGTGGGTTTTGTATTTTTGTTTTGTATTTTTCGTTTGCTGGTCTGGTTGGTCACTCAGCAATTTTGATGGGTTATAGCAAATGATTGGACATCTATTCTAGTGCTAACTTAATTGGAATTGGTTTATTTCGTTATAATACTATTCTCCCACATCATTGTTTTTATTGATGTATTCGTTTCTTTTTTTCATTAATAAAAGTTTCTTTTGTTGATAAAAAGAAGGGTAATATGACCTTTCAAAACTGTTATGACTCTTATGACTCTAAGATCATGTTTGATTCACAAAATTAATAGTAAAGTATTAATAATCCTATTAAATTAGTGTGGTATCCATTATCTAATTGGATTAATATTTATTGGATTAATAATCCCATCCCTACCCTATTACTAATAATCCTACAAATTTGTTGGATTAATTATCCATTAGATTAATAATCCTAAACCAAAATGCTAAAACAAACATAGGATAATTAAGCTCACGGATTAATAATTCCCATCCCAAGATCTAATCTACCCAATCAAACATGCCATAAAAGATTATTGCTAGAGATTATTGTCTCAAAAGTTTTTAAATTGAATTTGTGACTCGAGGTCACTTGAATTTTATTGACAATTTTTTTAAACAGTTAGTAAAAAAGTTTATTAAAATGACAATTGTAAAATCCGATGCTCAACACACAACAAACGCACTCAAAGAGAGAAGAAATTATCTTTTGTTCCTGGAGCAATAACACATGATGCTCAACTTGATAGTTATTGGTTAAAATAATGGGACCAAGTAGCTTTTATTGAGTTTTTAATAAATAATTTGGCAAGTATCAAATAATAAATAGTGTAAAATAATTATTTGAAATTTTCAAATAATCACTCCAGAGAGAGAGAGAGAAAGAGAGAGTGAATTGTGTGGATCTGACATATAGGTGTGAGGAAGTTTCACAATTTCCTTGTCAAGGCTCATATAAGTTGGAAAATGTTTGATATTCTTATAAATTTTTCATAATTCAATCTATAATTATATAATTTTATAAATGTCAATTTTTAATTGATTAAATACTCAATAATGTGAGATTTATCACTCTTATCACATTATTATAAATATATTTATAAATATAAAATGTAAATCTTTAACATTTATTGATATGAGCCACTCAACCTTAATGTCCATGTAAACCAGCTTTTTTTTTATTATTATTATTATTATTATTATTATTTATTATTATTTTTTTTTATTATAAAAAAATTCTCCCACTCTCCTCTAGGTACAAGCAAGCTAGCTTGCTTTAGTTAGGGGCAAATTGAGTTGGGGTATTTTCATGTCTTTGAAAGTCAAGGTGAGTAATTTTTTTTTTTATGTTCAAAAAAAATAAAGGTGAGTAATTTTTTGAGCACATGAGAAAATATAGCGGGACCCATGAGAATACCTCACCTAGGCAATTGCTGACTAGGGAGGTCCCTCAAGGTGAGTAATTGAGGCATTGTTTCAAAACAGACTAATTTAGTAATTTTTTAATTATTTAATTAAAATATGAATTAAAAAAATTAATATATTTGGAATAATTTTTTGTTTTTTTATAAAAAGATGTGTAAAAAATAAAGAGAATTTTTTTTTAACTTTTTAATATAAATTATTAATTTTTTAACTAAAAAAAGTCACTGGCGGCCTGAGTTTAGGTATTTTCATTTTGGAAAATGATCCGTAGCTTGAATTTGGTGGGTCAAATTCGGCTCGAAATCTAAAACGACGTCGTTTTGAATTTTGATTTTTTTTTTGACAATGCTACGTAACTCAAATTTTGTGACTCAAAAGTGGCTCAAATGACCAAAACAACGTTGTTTTGACCATTTAAGTCACTTTTGAACCACAAAATTTGAGTTACGAGACATTTTCCTTTTTTTTTTATCTCTTGCTTTTTGATTCAGAATACACAGAGAGAAGACAGAAAAGAGAGAGAAAGTGACTCAAATGGCCAAAACGACGTCATTTTAAGTACAGAACAACATAAAAATGGCCAAAACGACATCGTTTTGGCCATTTGAATCACTTTTGAGCCACAAAATTTGAGTTACGAGACATTTTTCTTTTTTTTTCTCTCTTGCTTTTTGAATCAGAATACACAGAGAGAAGACAGAAAAGAGGGAGAGAGAGAGAACGAGAAAAAAGGAAGAGAGAAAGAAGAGGAGAAGAAAAGAAGAGGAACCGGCGAAGATGGTGATGCTGATTTGAAGATGATGATCTGAAGAAGAAGATAATGAAGATCTCTGTTTTTTTTTATCTGTTTTTTTTTTTTGCCATCACCGATCTGTTTTTTTTTTTTTGATCTGGAGATGATCTCTGTGTTGTTGTTGATGAAGGTGTACCGATCTGAAGATCATGATGTTGATTTGAAGATGATGATCTGAAGAAGAAGATGATGAAGATCTCTGTTTTTTTTTATCTATTTTTTTTTTGATCTGCCATCACCGATCTGTTTTTTTTTTTTTTGATCTGGAGATGATCTCTGTGTTGTTGTTGATGAAGATGTTGATATTGATGAAGATCTTTGTGTTTTTGATGATGAAGATGAACTCGGGTTTGATGAAGAAATTTTTTTGGTCACTGATCTCTGTGTTTACAAAATATTCAGGGTAATTTTTTTGTTGTTTGATGAAAAGATCTCAGTGTTGTTGTTGCAGATCCCTGTTTTTGATTTGGATTGATCTCTTTCTTCTTCCTCCTTTCTTCTTCTTCTTCTTGGCCATTTGAGTCACTTTTGAGCCACAAAATTTGAGTTACGAAACATTTTCCAAAAACAAAATAGCAAAACAACACCATTTTAAGATTCGAGCCAATTCAAACTACAGTGTTTTTGAGCTACGATTCGAAACTGTTTCTTGTCTTTCAACTTGAGTGGTTTCCGCACCCAATATAGATGCCTTTTTCCGATGCACCAAAAAACACGAGTGGCTTCCACACCAATAAAGTTGCAAACCTAATTTTTTTTATTTTTTATTTTTTGTCTATCCGCTCTCTCAAGGTTTTAAATATTAATATCAACATCTTATTGGTAGTGTTTTAAATATTAGATTGGTGAGGGTATCGGAAAAAAAATTGGATAGACGGATAGATTGAATTGGAATAAAATTGTAATGTCATAATTATTTTATAAATATTTTTATAATTTAAAAATAAATAAAATTATTCATTAAAAATATATTTATAATTTAATATATATATATATTCATCAAATATATATGTTTATATATATTTTTATATTAATATTATATATGTGTTTGAGGGAAATTGGTTTGAATACAATTAATATTATATATTTTCTACAAATTAACAAGGTATCATGGTGGTGGTAGAGTAGAAATTCAAGTTCCTTGGAGTTTGAGGTGTTAGGTTCAAGTCTCTTTAACATTAGATTTTTCAATATTAGACCAAATATATCAAATCGGACCGGGTTTAGCGGTTTAACTGCGGTTCTCACCGGTTTTACTTAAAATGACTGATTTTGAAGAGGATATATCCGGACCATAGATTGGTCGACAATTTGACCAGTTGAACTGGCCGATCCGATCCAATTTTCAAAATATTACTTATTGGTATAACTATAGTGTAACGGGACACACAATTTTATAATAGTTGAACATTTTAGTATCAATCGTGAATCAATCATTTAAGTTATAAATTAGCTCACAAATTGTATAGAAATCAATACTATCAAAAATCAGCCTATACATGTAATTTTGTGACTACATATATTAAAAAATTAAAATTAAAAAAATTTACACAGAATCTAGCATAGCCTGTGTGAATAATATTTAAAAATAGAAAAATGATATATAAATCTATTTTTTAAATCTATTTTCTAGACATGTGTAAGTAATATGATTGATTGATGATTACAAGAAAATATAAAAGAGTATTACCTTAAATATCATAATTAATTGTCATATCATTAAACTTAAAAAATAAATTTAATTTTTAGACTTGAACATCGATGCTATTAAAAATATGCTCTCTATCTCACACCTTATGTCACCTATATATGCACCTCTTATGGTGTAAAACTAACACAAATCATCTCATACAACAAAACCACACTTTTTAATATTGTCCTTCTTCCAATGGAGAATGAAGCTTCTCAACCACCAATCAAGATTGTAATAGATGCTTCTATCACCACAACGACCACCACCACCACCACCAAGCATTCATCACTTTTCTCCATTTTAACCACCCTCCATGCAGGTTACTTTAGAATAAGCCTCTCCCTGGGCAGCCAAGCTCTCTTATGGAAAGCCCTAATCGAGCACGCCAACGACATTCGTGCTCTCCATGCTGTCTTTCACATCCTCCCTTCCACCGCCTTCCTCCTCATCTGGTGGCTCGCTTTATCGACTCTTGTCACACTTTCTCTTCTCTACCTCCTCCGATGCTTCTTTCACTTCCCTATGGTGAAATCTGAGTTCTCTCACCACGTTGGCGTCAACTACCTCTTTGCTCCCTCGATATCCTGGCTTCTTTTGCTTCAATCATCACCGTTCATCGTCCCAAACACCGTCTCCTACCAAATCCTATGGTGGGTATTCATCGTTCCAGTGATAGCTCTCGATTTGAAGATATATGGACAGTGGTTCACGACGGAGAAGCGGTTTTTGTCTGTGTTTGCGAACCCGACGAGTCAGATATCGGTGATAGGAAACTTGGTTGGAGCTTGGGCCGCGGCAGAGATGGGGTGGAGAGAGAGTGCTATGTGTACATTTACACTTGGAGCTGCACATTATTTGGTGGTATTTATTGCTCTTTATCAGCGGTTATCAGGCAGTCATCGACTTCCGGTGAGGCTCCGGCCGGTTTTCTTCTTGTTCGTGGCTGCTCCCAGCATAGGGAGCTTGGCTTGGAACTCTATCTGTGGGACTTTTGACACACCATGCAAAATGCTCTTCTTTCTCTCCCTCTTCCTTTTCACTTCTCTGGTAATTTTGCATTGCATTTTATGATGTGTGGTTTTAAATAACAAGTAATAGCTAATATCAGACATTACCAATCGATATATTAATAAATATTAGTATTGAAAATAAAAAATTTTGATACATATTCAGTAATACAATATATCATATCTGATGACGATACCGTTGGTATGGATCGATATTTAAAATTATAATTTGACACTCATTATATGCAAGTAAAAATAAAAAAATAAACGGTGATCATAGGTTGTGGGCCTACTCTAAACTCATACGTTACAAAAAAAAATTGAGTGAACTATCGATATGTCTTAATGATTGGATTTAATTCTCATCAAGTCCTATTGAAAATAAGTCTTGGTAAAATTGTCGTTAAAAATAATTTTTTTGTGACTATTTTTTATATGTCGATAAAAATTGAGAATTAGTGACCTTTTTTTGTTATGATTTCTATAAATTGTTGTTAAAACTTACAATTAGTGATTTTTTTTATGACAAATTTTTTTATAGGACCTATTAGACAATAAATTCACTTATTAGGACCTACAAGTACCAAAAAAAAATTAAGATTTTACAGATTAAGATTTAGGGACAAAATTATTTGTTAGGGACTAAATATTTTTGTTGCGAAAAATGTTATTATTATATTTTTAGTAACAAAAATTGAACATTAGTGATGAATTAATATCCTTTTAGGACCAAATTTTTTATCCCAAAAAATAAACCATTTTGAGATTAAATTATTTTGTTCATAAAAGCCTATTTATTAGTGACATTTTCAAAATTTTGTCACTAAAAAAATCTTATTTTTTTTAATTTTTTGGGACGACTTTTTAGCGACTATCCTTATGACGATAGAAATTAGTTCTTAAATGCCTTTTGTAACACAATTTTTACTTTTAGAGACCAAAATATTTGATCTTTAAAATTCTTATATGTTGTAGTGATAGGTTGTGGGTCCACTCCTACCTTATTTCTGTGATCTCAATTTTTATGGAATTAGATTTCATTTATTTTAAAAATAAAATTTCATTTTTAAAATAAATGTCATTCAATTATATGATTTTGAGAATAAATTATTTTACCTGATCCGCATTAAAAATTAGATGATTCTGATTAATGGTACGGCCAGAGTGAGCCAACAAAGTATAACCTCGCCTCTCAACTCTCCAGTCCAACTAAAACATATAATAATTTTAAAGATCAAAATTTGATATCTAAAAGTAAAAATTTTGTTGCAAAAGATATTTAGGGATTAATTTCTATCGTCATGAGGGTAGTGGCTAAAAAGTTGTCCCGAAAAGTAAAAAACAATGCTTTTAGCGACAAAATTTTGAAAATGTTACTAATAAATAGACTTTTAGGGATAAAATAATTTTCTCTCAAAATGATTTATTTTTTGAGACAAAAAATTATATTTCAAAAGGATAATAATTCATTACTAATGTCTAATTTTTGTTGCTAAAAATATAATAACGACTCTTTTTTATAAAAAAATTATTTAATTCCTAAAAAATAATTTTATTTCTAAATTTTAGCCTCTAAAACTTTTTTTTTTTTTTTTGGGTAGTGAATTGCAGGACTTGAAAGAAGCTCCTTTGAAAAGGGGGACAAAAAGGAAAGGAGTGTTTTACAACTTATGGTCGGCTTGAAAGAAGCTCCTTATTTGAAAAAAAACAAATTTCCACAAAGGATGGGAAAATGACATTGGAAGTTAACCACTATGATAATTGAATTAAATAGAGCTGTGCACACTATAAAAAAAACAAATTTCCACAAAGGATGGGCAAATGACTTTGGAAGTTAACCACTATGTTAATTGAATTAAACAGAGCTGTGCACACTATAAAAAAAAGGGGTAAATTATAAATACATACTTTGAGATTTATTTAAAATACGAATTGCTCTTTGTATTTTGAAAAATTATAAATACCTCCTGTCAAAATTTTTTATTTAACAGAATTAATTGAAAAAGTGAAATTTCTAACTGTTTACCCATACAATAATAAAATTATCTGAATTATTAATTGAAATAAAATTTTAACATTATTAAAAACTGTTAATTAACTTAATAATTTATAAATAAAATGACATATTTGTTATGAAATTAGAAACCTTATGGGACATAATGTAATTTCTAGAACCACAGAGGATAATTTGTAATTTAAGTAAACCTCAAGGGGTGTGTTTGTAAATTATCCTAAAAAAATTCTTCATTTGTAGCATGCCTCAGAGACCCATGACTACAATCTTTTAGGCCTCATTTGTTTTGGAAAATAGAAAAAGGATCGAGATTGGAATTGAGATTGAGGTAGAACCCACTAATATTGTGTTTATTTTGGGAGATGGAATCCCCTCTGGGTTAGGATGTGCCTTGGCGAGGGGGTTAGAATTGAGGCTTGGGGCTTGGTATTAGAAAATAGTCTGTCGGACTAATTTTTTCTTTTTTTAATATTAATGTTTAATTTTTTGTATTTTTTGTTAAGTAAAAATCATAATTTTATTTATTTTATTTTATTTTTTATTTTTTACATGTTGGGCATTTTTTTAACATTAATGTTTTTATATTTTTTTAATTTGTTTTATTATTTTATATAAAAATAATTTAACAATCTCTCATAATTTTACTTAATTCTCTCACTATCATCAAAACAAATATAATTTTACTTAATTCTCTCACTATCAATCCCGTTACTAACAATCCCCTCACTATTAATCTTCTCTATTTTACCTCTGAAAACAAACGAGTTCTTAATTTAGACATTCTAGCAAGAAAACTTTTTATGTCTTAATATTTTTTCATATATCGATCAATATTAGATAATATTGATTGGTATATTAGTATCAAAAGTCTAAAATGGGCCTGTTTGGTAGCCATTTCGTTTTTAGTTTTTAATTTATGTTTACAAAAATTTAAAAAATTGTCATAAAAACTTATTTGATAATTTTTTTAGTTTATAAATGGTTGTCTTAGTTTATAAATTTAAGAAAAAAATGTAAACTCAAAAAATCAGTTTACGTTGATTTTTAAGCAAAAATTTAAAAATTTGACTAACACAAATTTTTTTCAAGTAATTTTTTTTTTCAATTATAATGTGCATGATCCCATTGTCATAAATAATAAAAAATAAATATAAATATTTTAAGCCTGAACAAATATATTTTTTAGTTTATGTATTTAAAATTTTTCAAATATTTTATTCTAACCAAATGCGTTTATAATTTTTGTTTTTTTAAAAATAAATAAAAATTAATTTATAAAATTTTTATAAACATAAATAAAAAAGCGTAAACGTTACCGAACGCGAACATATATTGACTGATGTTTACAATCCTAGTTGAATCGTGTTTTAACCATTCACCAACCCTTTTGCTCTATATAAACAGGCTTGCAGACCAGCACTTTTCAAGAAATCAATGAGAAGGTTCAACGTTGTATGGTGGGCTTACTCATTTCCACTAACTTTTCTTGCCCTAGCCTCGGTCGAGTATGCTAAGCAAGTCAAAGGCATCGTAGCACCCGGATTAATGCTTGTGTTGTCCGTGCTCTCTGTTATAGTTTTCCTTTCCTTGATGGTGTTCACTGCACTCAACACTAACGTGCTTTTGCGTGAAAACGATCCAAGTTTAACTTTTAGTTGTACTTTAAGAACAAAAGCTTAAATTTGGCTTGTGATGTCCAATGTCAATGGTACTCTTTCGCTCCTTTGAAAAAAGAGAAAAATGTAATACTTCAAATTTTTCTACAAAATTTATTTTTAGAATAATATAGCAGTGGCAAAATTGTAAATTATATTCATGATGATAGCATTAAGATTTTGTGAAGAAAAATTAGGTTGATAACTAATTGTTGTGTGAAATGGACCTTAAATGTCATGGTATTATCATAAGAGATAAGATAACATGAAGACAAAAGGATGAAACAAATCAAAAGTAAGAACATACCACGAATGCAACACAAAGAAGAACAATACATCTAACTATACAAATAAAAAGTTTACATATAGTTTAAAATTGACCTTTTACTTTAAAATAAAATATCTATGAATATGACTTTTATTTATCAAAAATGCATTATTACATTATTGTTATAGTATGTTTTGCATAAGTGCTCATTTCATAGTCAGCAAAAATTAACACAAGATCTATAGTATGTTTTGATATTATATAAATTGTTTTCAAAGGAATAACTTATTTGTATAAAGTTTATTCACCCAAAAAAAAAAAACTTATTTGTATCAAGTAGGAGATTATGATAAGATAAATGATGAACAAGATGATAAGTTGAACATAGACACAAGGCAGTCTCAGCCACAGCCAAGCCTGCAGCTTTTCCTTTAATAATTTATTATTCTCAAAAGTCAATATGCAGATGCATGTTTGTTTTTTTATGCTGAAATTTGAGTGCTTAATAATCCTATCTTATAATTAGTAAGCGTCCAACTGTGTAATAATTATTAATTATTAGTGAATTAATTGTCGTTCAAGAGTTTAAACGTATCATTTATATTTTAATCAAAAACTAATTGAGAAAAAAAAATTATATAGTGACATTTTTAAAATTATGAATCATAATAACAAAATCATAAACAGCCATATATATATTTTCATTTATATGACATTATTAGTCCATTTTAGTGGGAGAAAACATATAACGTGTGGTGGAAAACCTACCACAAATACAAATTGTTTTTCACTTACTTTTGTTGGTGCTGCCTACTTGGTTTTCCACATAGTGCGACATATTCTCTAACCCTTTTCGATTAGCAAATTGAAGTCTATGAAAATTAATGACGTTGACATGTACATGGGTGCTTAATAGAATTTATGAAAATATCTTTCTTACTTTTTTAATTTGATGAGAGTCTACAAATATTTATACTCAGTGTACTATACTCAGTGTATTATCACTGAGTTTGTTACCAAACAAACTAACTAATTCACAATCTAACTAACTAACAATATAACTAACCATAACCATATCTATTATCACATGGGTGAGCTAAGGTGTATGTTGGCTTCTCTATTGGCTGCACTCGTGCATTGAGCTTGAGCTACTGATGCTGAGATAAGTCTGGCTTGAGCTTGAGCTGTTGATACTGAGATGAGTCTTCATCAATACTCTTATCATTCCCCCGCAAACCAATGGGGCTGGGAAGCACCATTAGTTTGTCCTTAAGATAATGAAACTGAGAAGAAGACAGAGGCTTAGTGAAAATGTCAGCAACCTGATCAACTGAAAGAATATAAGAAAGAGAAATCTGTTTAGAAGCAACTTGTAGATGTCCCCGAACGTCCCGGGAGGATCCCGTTTTGTTCATTTGGGTTTACTACAATTCAGGACTCAATGTCACGGTCCTTTATCTAATCTCTCAGAGTGCAATGCAAGACCGATGAATCATCAAACAGTCGCCACCTAAATATTTTATTTTGGAGGAATTTAGGAAACCCTGACTCGTGCCTAAGGCCACGTGTCTGTCATTACCAAAGTTGCCTCGGCTCGGGAACTTGGTTGCGATTGGGGAAGGTCACTTCGCGAGCACCCCCGCTCGCCCGATCAAAGATCGGTCTCTACTAACCATGATATCGAGTTTTGAAAACATTATGTGCTCTTATTCCGGTTATTAGCCTAGAATTATTATGTGATGCACACAACATACAAGTATAGACTGGATCATTTGAGTTGGAACAAAACATCGCATATCCGTTTGTTTTGAAAATGGATTGAAATTTGTTACTCGCAAGTAGGCTAAAACACGATTTTCGATGAATTATTCCAACTCAAGCAACCCACCCTTCACCCACAGGCATTCGGGCAGTTATATCACATAAGCACATAGCCTCATGGTAAGCATGCAATCATGGCAGTCACTCACACGCATGCAAGGATGCTAAAGTATAAACACTTACCGAGTACTCCGAGCAAAAAAAAGAAGCTAATTAGAAAACATGCATGAATCTTAACTATGCTGAGATGTCTAATGCAACACATGCAAAAATGCAACTACAATAGGCTCGGCTATTCTAAGATGGCATATGAGACGCAATAATCGATACATGTATTCAACTTGGAATTGGAATACAATGCAGTTAGCATGATGCTCCGAGCCCGGTGCATGCAAAACAAATGAATGGATGCAAACATACGAGCATAAGGATGCTAATTTAAACGTGACCTAAAACTAACCATCATAAGCTGGTAAATAAAAGAGAGAAAGACGTGGGGTTGGAAGACATACATCACACACACGCACACGCACACGCACACTTATTACAACATTGCCCTCCTCGGAGGGTTTGAATAAATAATACACAATCGAATGAATAACGAATTACAGCTAATTATTACACAACTCTAATTAATTAACAAATTAACTAAAATGAATAAGCTTGCATGCAAAACACATGAAATGGACTGCCTCAGCTCGGTCTTGAATGACAAGGAATGCATGCATGCTCGAGTCGCCTTGCCGGAAAATCCATCGCGATGCCCCGATTTGCCTCTGTTTGCAACTGGTCCCAGGATACTGAACAAAACTCCAAAAGGCTGAAAATCCACGATGCTGTAGGGATACTACCGACCAATTTTTGCTGTTGGTTTTCGGTTTGCTGCAACAGAAAGCAAGAAAGGGGCATGGCAAAATATTTTCAACATATGTGTGCACGACCACTCTTCCCCGTTATTGCATAAGCTCTAGGGAGTGTAGTCCTCAATCCTCGTGCCACCAATCACGCATCTCGATGCATAATGGCCGAGGAGTCGGATTGCACGACTCGATGTAAAATGAATACACATATAAACACAACAAGGACTAAACTCCATCATGGGTAATCCGGAGTTTCGGCGACCGGGAATCGAAGCACGTTTCGTCACTTTGAGTACGAAACGTCCTTCATTTTCCGTGTTTGAGCTAAACCCTACTCCAAACACTATGCAACAACTAGAATGGCATGGCATGCAAACACAATGCAACAACTAGCATGCAATCCTAAACGAAATGCAACTAAGACATGCAAACATGCAAGGAATAACATGCAAAGGTGCAACTAGCATACGCAATGCTATGAACTATGAATGGCATACTCAATGTGCATGACGCTATATGGCATACACAACGCACATATGACGATGGACATATACAAAGGCGTAATCAAGGCATACACAATGCGACGATCAAGCATGCGACAACATGGACATGGCATACACAATGTAAGATGGACTTAAACTAAAATGAATGGGCCTTAGCCACACTCAAATCAATGGCCAATCATGATGAAATTAAAGGCAGGAACACTCATGCAAACATGCCCAATGCAAGGGACCGAACTTAAGGCATCAAATGTCACTCTACCAAAGCATGGCAAGGGATGAAATATGGCATACAATCACACATTTTCCAGCTCTGACATGACATGCAAGATGGTCCCGAATCATGCAAACACCTCACACAATGCATGCTAGATGGCCCGAATACCGAAACTAGTGAAGCGCATTACGCTAGAGGTACACAAAGCAATGCACAAATGGAAAAACTAGCCCCAAACAGACCCTAGGCAGGTCCAAGATAGTGGGAAAAGTGGACTAAAATAATGGCTCGAAAGGCATGGAAATGAAGCTCATGCAATGGTCTAAAAACGAGGCATACAAGCACGACTCTCAAACGCATTTAAAGAGTGAAAAACATAGGAATATGGCATACATGTAAGCTCTGAAATATGATGCACAATGGTCCCAAAACATGGAAACACCTCAACATAAGCATGCAATAGGCTCCAAAACTCAAAGCTAGGCAAGGATATTGAACTACAACCATGCATAGCAAGCATCATTCGAGCATGAGGCATAAAAACAGAGCTAAGGCAGTCCAAAACATGCACAAAATCAGTTTAAATCATGGCCAACAAGTGCTAGAATCAAAGGCCAAAATAGCATTCAATGTAAGTTAGTAAAGAGGATTTGCACTACAAGCATTTGAGGCAATCAAGAGGTCACCAAACCAGCAAAAGCCAGAGGTATGAAATGCCAAATAAAGCCCAAAAAATCACTGAAACATGGTCTATGCATGCAAGAATGATTGGCTCCTTTGATAGGCTATAAAGAGAGTTGTTCTACACATGCAAGATGGACACCCAAAATGGAAAAAAGGGCTCTAGACAGAGCCTATGCAGGTCCTAAAACCCACCAAAAATGTCCTGAAACATGGTTTGGAAGCATGCAAATAAGGGCTCCTTTGTTAGGCCAAATATGCTAGTAAACAAGAGAAGGGGTGAGAGGGTCACCCCTCTCTGATTTTGGTGCTCAAAACAGCATGCTAGCCACTGAAAATCCACTGGATTTCAGTGGCTAAGAGACCAAACAATGGTCAATGCAAAGACCCTAAGGCATGGCTCAAAATAAGGTGAAATGAAGCATGCAAAGGGGGTAGATGACCCCCAACAGAAAAAATGGTCTTAAACAAACATGTTAAGGACCTCAAAATAAGACCTTTTTTTTTTAGTTTTTGACAAAGCCCAAATATGCTTGCAAATATAGCTAAAAGATGAAGCAAAATAAAGACCAAAAGAGGGAATAGGGTGTTACCCTTGAAGCTCAAGCACTCCAGTAGCTTCTGGGCCAAAATAGCAACTCCTTAGCCTCTGAAAACAAGCTCCAAGGTGCTTAGGTTGATAGTGGAGGTGTTGTGCTAGGAGATGGTATGCAAAGGGGTCAAGAACTTCAACCTTTCAAGGCCTAAAAGGAGAGATATAGAGGGATATGTATGTATGAGCCTTAGCCAACTCTTGAACCCTTGCAAAGGAAGAGGAGCCCTTCCTTTATAGAGCCAAGGGTCCAAAGCTTCTCCTAGAAGCTTAAAACCAAGAGTGAAGATCCTTCATGCACGTGTATGGAGGATCCAGTCTGTGCCCTCCAGCTGGCACAGTTGGAATCAACTCAGTGAGACAGAAAATGGTAGAAGCTGGCCGACCAGTTCAAGTAGTCGGTCGACCACTTGCCCTGGTTGGCCGACCAGGGTCAAAAGGGTCAATGAAAAAAAGATGGTCGGCAGCCTCTAATGAGGGTCTCCACATGAAATGCAAGCAAGTGGTATGGTGGGAGACCAGCAATTGTGGCCTAAAAGTGAGGGAGACTAGCTACCTGTCAAGGAAACCGGCCGGCGAGGGAAAAGTGGTCTCCAAGGAGAAAAGGTGGTCTCCCACCCTTGTACCACCTTTCAAACAATGAAAATAGGGTCCATGCCAAAAATGAACCAAGACGGATGCAAAACGAGGGTTCGGGGGCCAAAACGCGCAGCCGGGTGCCCCGATAACTGACTGTTAAGCATTGAAAGTGGCGCGCGACCATGAAGGTGGTCTCCCGGGCCACAGTGTCCCTCTAGAGAGAGGAAACAAGGTGTGTGCCAAAAACCGGAGCAAACGGAGAAAGTTAAGCGGTCCCGAACTGAGGCGCACGGCCGACGGCTCCGAAAATCGAAAACTGGTCTCCAAATGGGAAAAGTTGCCTACAACCACAAAAAGTAGCCCATGGCCACTGAGAGATAGTCTACAAGACCTCTCTGTCCCTTCGGGAAGAGAAAACAAGACCTAGTTCGCACACCGAGGCAAAGCACAAAAAAGTTCCGACGCCCGGAGGCAAGGCTCTCAGCCGAAACTCTGAAACCTCGAAACGGGCACAACATGCGCAATCACCGAACGCTCAATTGATGACGTTTGAGTCTTGAGGTCGGTCAAAAATGGGGTGTCTACAGTTGCCCCTCTTTGACAGAACTCGAAAGTCATAAGTGACGGGAGTGAATGTCAAAGCCCAGAGACGACCCATTTTTGATAAAGCCGAAGACTTAGACAAACAGGCGAGATAACAAAGAGATGTGCCCGCAGGCAGGGATGCAAAATGTTATGCAGGAAGATTTTGATAATTGGACTTATACGCTATGCGAAGCCAGTTTGAAAAATGGACTTATACGCCACGCGAAGCCGGTTTGATGATTGGACTTATGCAATGCACTGCAATGTAGTGGCTAAAATGCAATGTAATAATTGGGAAGTGAAGGTACCTTACAGGGGCAAACGGCAAATGACTTACCTCATGCTGCTGGGGATCTTTCGCTTCTTCTTGGTTGAACCACAGGTACTAATTTTCTCCCCGACTATGGTTGCAACTTTCCCTATTCTCCAACAGGGTGACAGACTAGGTTGGTTCAGTATCCAGAATTGAGGCGCATACACATGTTATCTCAATCTATGGGGCTGCCATATAGATTTCAAGCCAAGGATATACCCCTAGGTATTTAAACCAGACTTTAGTCTCGGAAATCCCGAACCTTTGCGTTCTAGGCATGAGCCATTCAAACTCTAGTTTCCACCGTCTCAGTTGGTCTCCTAGGAACTCACCGCAAACACAGGCCGGTGGCTATACCAGACCACTGGAAGTCGTTCGGGCACGACAAATACCAAAGGAATTGCACCTTTAGAGGATTTAAGGTCTCCTAGACCAGCGAATGCACAAGACAGTGCGAATGAAGATACAGGATTTAAGGTCTCCCAAACCAGAGAGTGCACAAGACAGTGTGGTGCTATGCACTAACAAGTGCAAGTGAGGTGCGTAAGAAAGCGCGAGCAATGCACCAACAAGTGCAGGTAAGGTGCGCAAGATAGCACGATGCAAATGCATGCAAAATGCAATGGTGAATGCAAATAGGAAAATACTCCGACCATGCTGGAATCATGAGAGGAAGAAAAACAAACAATCAGGCGCGCATATGACACAACCTAAGTCAAATTCCAAACACGCTGAAATCGTGTGAGGAAAGGGACACTCAAACCATGCTGAAATCGTGAGAAGAGGCCTGAAAACAACCGCCTAGGTGCATACACAACACAACCTGAGATGAATTCCAAACACGCTGAAATCGTGTGAGGAAAGGGACACTCAAACCACGCTGAAATCGTGAGAGGAGGTCAAAAACAAAACGCCCAAGCGCGTACACGACACAACCTGGGATAAATTCCAAACACGCTAAAATCGTGTGAGGAAAGGGACACTCAAACCACGCTGAAATCGTGAGAAGAGGTCCAACACAAACCGCCTAGATGTGTACACAACGCAACCTGAGATAAATTTCAAACACGCTCAAATCGTGTGAGGAAAGGGTGTAGACACCCCATTTTTGACCGACCTTAAGACTCAGACGTCACCGATTGAGCGCTTGGTGATGTTGCATATCGTGCTCGTTCAGAAGTTTCAGAGTCTCGGCTGCGAGCCTTGCCTCCGGACTTCCGGACTCTTTTGTGCTTTGCCTCGGTTTGCGAACCAGGCTCTGTTTTCTCTGTTTTCTCTTCCCAAAGGGAGGGAGAGGTCCTGTAGATCATCTCTCAGTGGCCTTAGGCTACATTTCGTGGTCGTAGGCCATTTTGCCCGTTTGGAGTTCGGTTTCCGGTTTTTCGGAGCCGTTGGCCGTGTGCCTCGGTTCGGGACTGCTTAACCACCTCCGTTTACTCCAGTTTTTGGCATGCATCGTATTTACTCCCTTTTGAGGGACACTGCGGTCTGAGAGACCAACTTCGTGGTCGGGCACAACTTCTGGTGCCTAACAGCCCACTTTCGGGGCCCCGAACTGCGTGTTTTGGCTCCGAAACTTTCATTCTGCATTTTTGGGCTCTGACCCAAACTTGAGTTAGTCATATTTTGATGTTCTTTTCATGTTTGATTAAGGACTTTTTTCTATTTGAGATCTCCTACTGCCACTTGCTTCTTTACCCCTCTTTTAGGCCTTTTTTTGCACGGTATTTTAGGCTTACTTGTGAGCTGTTTCGGACTTGGTCATAAACTAAAAAGTGTCTTATTTTGAGCCCCTCTTCAACTTTGTTAAAGGGCTCTCGGCCATTTAGGTCCAGCAGCTACCACTTGCCTTTATATCCCACTTTTTGGCCTTTTTGGGGGGAAATTTGAATTTGAATTTCCCCCCCATTTTCCCCCCCTCTTTTCCACCTCTTTTGCTTATAAAACCAGCAGCTCCCAGCTGTGTTTGAGGGTTAGAAAATTGTTTGAAGCATTATACACACAACCTCCCTCTTCCTCTCTTCCAAGACTCCAAAACCCTTTGTTCTTGGACCATTTTTACACTACAACCCCTAGCCTATCACCTCCATTACTCATTTCAGTACCCTGGAGGACATTTTGAAGAGGTTGAAAGCTCATATTTTTGGACTAAAAGCTGCTGGAAAGTTGTTCTTCAAGGGTGAGTCCCTATTTCCCTTAAACTTGCACTTTTTTGCATGATTGTTTAGCTTTACTTGCAGTATTTTTGGACTTCGATCCAAACTGAAAAAGATCATATTTTGAGGTCATCTTCATGTTTGATTCAGAACTTTTTGCTGTTTGAAGTCTTCTTCTCCCCTTTTGTTCTTTACCTCTCTTTTAGGGCCTATTCTTGCATGATATGTTATCCCTGTTTTTAAGCATTTCTGGGTTCCAAGCTAAACTGTAAAGAAGCTTATTTTGAGTCCTTCTTCAACATTGTTGAAGGGCTCATCACTGTTTGTGGCTTATACTTTCCACTTGCCTTTATATCTCTCTTTTGGCTCCATTTTTACATGATTTGTTAGCCTCTTATGCTTCTGTTTTTGGGCTCTGGTCCGAACTACAAATGACTTATTTTGACCCCCTCTTTATGTTTCATTAAGGGTCTTTCACTGTTTGAGGCATCCTTCTTATACTTTGTGTTATAGCTCTCTTTTTGGCCTTATTTTGCATAGCATTTTGAGCATGCTTGTACACTGTTTTGGGTCTGGCCATCAACTGGAAAATATTATATTTTGGGCCCCTCTTCAACTTTGTTGAACGGCCCTCCCATGTTTGAGGCCAGAAACCCTCACTTGCTTCTTTATCTCACATTTAGGGCCATTTTTGCATATTGGTTTAGCCCTATTTGTGTTCATTGTTTGGTCTTGCTTGAAACTGTAAACATGCTTATTTTGGGACTTCCTTGAATCTGTCTTCACATTTCATGTTCGAATAATGCATGTTTTTTATAGCTACAGGCCAATGCATATGCCTAGTTTCGTGTTTCGGTTTCATTTCATGCACCGGGTGCCATGTTTCCATGATTCGGGACTGTTTTGGGTCATATTTTAGCACTGAAATTTGCATGCTAGTATGCCATATTCCATGCCTTGCCATGTCTTGTTAGAGTGGCATTCGTGCCTTAGGTTCGGTCCTTGGTTTGTGTGCATGTGTGCACACATTCCGAGTTGTCTCATTTTCATCTCATGGCCTCTTATGTGAGTGTGGCTGAGGTCCACTCATATTTGGTGTAAGTTCACAAAATGTGCATTGTGTATGCCATTTCATTTTCATAGCATTGCGTATGCTAGGTTGTATGTTAGCGCATTGTGTATGCCATGTTATCTCGTGCATTGTGTATGCCATTTTCATAGCATTGTGTATGTTAGGTTGTATCTTAGTTGCATTCATGCATGTCATGCATATTGCATGTGCTTTGGGATAGGAGTTAGCCCGAGCACGGGAAACGAGGACGTTTCGTACTTCAAGTGACGGAACGTGTCTCAATTCCTAGTCACCGATACTCCGGATTATCCATGATGGAGTTCAAGTTTTGTTGTGTTTATATGTGCATTCATTTCATATTGAGTCGTGCAATTCGACTCCTCGGCCATCATCACATCGAGATGCGCGATTGGTGGCACGAGGATTGAGGCATGCATACATTTGTTGAAAATACATTGCCATGCCCCTTTCTTGCTCTCTGTTGCAGCAAATCAAGAATCAACAGCCTTCCAGAGCTCGGCACGCATTTCCAAGAATAAATTGCAAACAGAGGCTAATCGGGGCATCGCCGTGGATTTCGCGCAAGGCAACCCGAGCATGCACCATTCATCATCCGGGGCGGAGTCGAGGCAGTCCCTAGCTCGCATGCTAGTTTACAGCTTACCTAGTTTAATTTGTTAATTAATTAGGATTCTGTTTTATTCGGGACTGTATTATTTATTTCATTTGGGACTGTATTATTTATTCGGACCCTCTGCGCGAGGCAATGTTGTAATAAGTGTGCGTGTGTGTGATGTATGTCTTCCAACTCCACGTCTTTCTCCCTTTTTATTTACCCACTTATGATGGTTAGAAGGGCATGTTCAATTAGCATACAGTATGATAGTATGTTTGCATTCATTCATCTGTTTTGCATGCACCGGGCTCGGCGCTCATACTAACTGCATTGTATTTTCAATTCCAAATTGAATACATGTTAGCTGTAGCATTTCAATGCCAGTGTTTAGCAATAGCCGAGCTTGCTATAGTTGCATTTTTGCATGTGTTGCATTAGGCATTTCTGTATAATTAGGATCAGTGCGTGTATTCTAATGAGCTTTGTTTTTGGCTTGCAGTACTCGGTGAGTTTTATGCTCTTTAGCATCCTTGCCATGCGTCCGTGAGTGACTGCCATGAATAGCATGCTTTACCATGAGACTATGTGCTTCATGTTGATATAACTGCTGAATGCCTGTGGGTGAAGTTGGTTATTTGAATATGGAACAATTCATCAAATGTGTGTTTTAAGCCCACTAGATTTTAGTTTGGCCACAAATTCATGTTTTCTAAAAACCCACCTCTGAGGGTGGCAAATCCACGTTTTAAGGCCTACTCTGTCGCACGGTAGCACATCAAACACATTTTCAAACAATAAAAAACATGAAATTGTTTTGTTCCAATTCAGGCGATCTCAGTCTTATACTTGTATTGCTGTGCGCGCATCACGTAGTAAATCTAGCTTAAAAAAACCGGAATTAAAAACACACACATGTTTTCAAAACTTGATTATCATGGTTAGTAGGGCCCGATCTTTTGGATCGGCGCGAGCGGGCGGTGCTGACGAGTAAAGTGACGTTCCCCAATCGCTACCAAGTTCCCGAGCCGAGGCAACTTTGGTCGATGGACGGACAGTGGGCCTTAGGCAACGAGTAGGGGTTTCCTAAATTTTCCAAAATAAAATATATGTAGGTGGCCGGAACTCTCGTATCTGGCAAAGCAGTCCATGTTTGGCACTTCTTTCAAAATCTGTTTTCTCAAAACGATTTGCTGGATTTGGACTCTTTGGTTCAGACTTAGAACCGTGACAATTTGAGAGTCCGAACTGTAGTGAGCCCAATATCGAACGGAACGGGGGGGACTCGTTCCTCCCGGGGCGTTCGGGGGACGTCTACAAAGGGACACTCAAACCATGCTGAAATCGTGAGAGGAGGTCGAAAACAAAACGCCCAAGCGCGTACACGACATAACCTGGGATAAATTCCAAACACGCTGAAATCATGTGAGGAAAGGGACACTCAAACCACATTGAAATCGTGAAAAGAGGTCCAACACAACCCGCCTAGGTGTGTACACTACGCAACTTGAGATAAATTCTAAACACGCTGAAATCGTATGAGGAAAGAGACAATCAAACCACGTTGAAATCGTGAGAGGAGGTCAGAAAACAAACCCGCCTAGGTGCGCGCACGACGCAACCTGAGATAAATTCCAGACACGCTGAAATCGTATAAGGAAAGGGACACTCAAACCACGCTGAAATCGTGAGAGGAGGTCCAACAACTCGCCCAAGCCCGCACATCAGGCGTCCTGAGATAAATTCCAAACACGCTGTAATCGCGTAAGGAACGGGACACTCTAACCACGCTGAAATCGTGAGAGGAGGTCCAACAACTCGCCTAGCGCATCTACAACACAACCTAAGATAAAACCCGCCCAGGCCCGCGCATCACGCGTCCTGAGATAAATTCCAAACACGCTGAAATCGCGTAAGGAACGGGACACTCAAACCACGCTGAAATCGTGAGAGGAGGTCCAATCAAACTATCAGGTGCGTGCTCCGCGCAACCTGAGAAAGTCCCGGAGGACAACGATCCTAAACGCAGCTCGACGTAAAAGGATAAATGATACAAGATAACACAAGATGCAAATAAACGCAATAAGTGTGATGATGCAGTACACGTTACAAGCAATGTAGAGTATGATGTTTAGAGAATGCAATAAACATACAAAGCGGCACTTTAGAAAGCACCTCATGGAGTGAGTGGCGGTAAACCGCTTTACTCTGACGGGGATCTCCCCTCCATTGTGTTCTTCGAACACTTACCTTCAACTCGCAGTATAAAGGTTCTAAAATACTGACAAGGAGCAACATCTGCATGTAGAAACCACAAATGCCGTTTTTCGTCCTGATCATATTCATAACTTTCCCTAGGAACTCATTGCAAACACAGCCAAGATGCCTTCGGCAGGGAATGGTACTCAGGAAGAGCACATCTGATTGCCATTCTGGCTTTGAAACAATCAACACAGTATTCTGTTCACTCTCAACACACAGCTCATACAGCACACTACTCATTCTAAACACACAGTTCGTAACACTGTACTCTGTTTCTTTTGAACATATAGTTCATAACACAGTATTCTGGTCATTTTGAACACACGGCCTGTAACAGCACACTGCTCACTCTGAACACACAACTCACAACACAGTACTCGGTTTATTCGGTACACAGCTCATCCTGAACATATGGGATGTAGTGACAGAACTTGCAGAAGTTAAAACAAGCTCAGGCGCTCCAAATTTTCCCTCTTTTCTTTTGCTTTGCAGCTGGGAACTTTCATAGCTTCAAATGGGTCCTGGTTTTTACTGTTCTCATATGACCTGGGTTGAACCTTGCGGTTTTTATGAAAGAACAAATTATGTTTTGCACAAATGTGGAGAATGGCACGGCACTCTGAGCACAAAACGATTTTTTGAAAGTGAGATGAGAAAAGGGTTCTCAACCGGGTATTGAGCCTACAACTGACCACAGCCAAAACGACTCAATAACGGAAAACAAAAGGTAGAACAACCTAAACACAACTCAACAAAGGAAAAACAAGGCAAAACAACCTAAACACAACTCAACAAAGGAAAAACAATCTAAACACATCTATTGACACTCAAACGACTCAAAACAAGAATCGAAACAAACAAAAACACACAAACACAACACTCAGCTATGTTATAAAGGCAAGAGACCTCTCGCTGCACGAGGAGCCAGTTTCTCCTGGTATTGTTTCCCACCCTTTCTCACTTGTGATTCTCATATCCCTCGGCCCTCAAGCTCTGTTTTTCTAAAAAAGCCCTTTACTCACTTTCCCTCTCAGCGCACATCTCTCTATTCTTCAATCTCTCATTTTTTTATCCCTCCCCTGGGTGGTTAATGGATAAGCAGGAAGTTGTGGGCTCCTGCCCCTTGTATTCTACCAGATTCTTATTCTTGTTCACAACAGTGAGTTTCTCCCACAGAGGGGTTGCGCTACAATTGGGTGTGTAGCAAATCTGCAGCTGACATCAGTTGACGATGCTTTGCTGGGGAGTTTGGACGTGATCAGATCTATCCAGATGAGGGAGCGAAATATCTTGATCCATTCCAGTTCGTGCTTCGCACTTGGCTCGATACCTCGCTGCTTAGAGGATGTGAGAGCTTTCTGCCCTTTTGCGATTAGCTTCAGTGGTACCCTTTTCCGGCAGGTATGAGTGCCCTTCCTGGCGAGTATGTTGGCAATGGGGAAAAGACAGAAAACCTGGCTCAACTGTGGCCCTAGTTCATCATTTTGACCATTTTTGTTTTTGGCTTTCTAGTAAAATAATTTTGACCAAAATGAGAGTTAGATTAACATGCTTGTTCGATTTTCTGATTTGAAATCATGCAAGTCAGGTTATGAGCACTAAAAAATTTCCTTTTTGGGTCCAAGAAATGGCCCAGTTTTGGAAAAATGGAGTAATTTTCGAGAAAATTAGTCAACTTCATTAAAAATTCTCAAAACTATTTTTACAAATGGCCACTGCTCAACGAGCGCAGAATTTACTCTTGAGATGCACAACCTCAGATCCAAAACAATGGAAAATTGCCCCTTGTCTGAACGATACTGCATGGTAATTAAAAGTTGCCCCTAGTCTGAATAGCACCGCAGCACTGCATGGCAACGGGAAGTTGCCCCTAGTCTGAATAGCGCCGCAGCACGTGGCAACCAATCCTCACAGTGACAATTAGAACCAAATTCTCGGATATAGAGAAGGCAAAGATGACCAGAACTATCGCATGGACACAGTCGAATTTGAAGTGTTTTACGGCTGGACTTCAGAATGAAGTTGCCTACGTATCCCAAAGATGGAAATCAAGCCTTACGTAGTTCGGGGTAAGGTACACTCGGGTATTAATCTCTCCTTTTGCGCTCTAACTTTTGCCAAGGCCGCCCTTTCTGGGTTTCCAACCTTGCGAGCTTTGTTCTTCTTTTCTTTTCATTTCTTTTTTTCTTTTTCTTTTTTTTTTTTCTTTTTCTTCATTTTTATTATTTTTTTTGTTCTTTTTCTTTTTTTTCTTGCTCTAACTTTTGCCTGGGTTGCCCTTCCGGGTTTTCGGCCCAGCGAGCCTCTCAAGGGTAAAAGTGTAGCTTTGTCCATGTCAAATGGTTTTGAGATTCTGAAGTCATCTGAATCTAGGAGAATGACTACTGTTCGCTGACGATGTAGGAGTCCATCCAATGGGGGGGGGGGATGAATTTGCCCCTAGTGTTGTGGATAGGAACTCAGTTGTCCTTTAGCAAAAAATTTCCTTTTTCCCCCTTCTGGGATTTGGCATTCTTGCCAGTCTTCCCTGGTTTGCAGAAAAGACCCATCTTTGACTCTTCGAGCGCATCTGACATTTTTGCCCGTAGTTCAAGAGCTGCTTTTGATCTAGCTTCGCAAGCTTCCTTTGATCACATCTGATATTCTAGCCCCTAGTTCCTAGGCTGCTTCTGATCTGGCCACACGGGCCTTACATTGTAGTTGACCATTGAACATTCTGAATTAAGGTTCAAGGTTTGGAAGCAAAGGGGTTGAGTCTCAAGGCTGAGAGCGATCCTAAGCTGCACAATCTCAAGAGCAATTCCACACAGGTCTTCGTAGAACCACGCAAAACATTTTTTGAAATTTTTTTAAGAAAGCGACTAATCGCTCACGTTAGACAATGCAGAACCAATCTGGATCAAACCAGGATCCTTCTCAGTACTCACATTAACAAACATGATCTCAATCATTAAGGGCTTAGCATGCCTCTCTTTCTCTCAATTGATCAATTTTTTTGCAAATCTCGAGGAATTCCTTCCTTTTTGTTTTCATCGCAATGTTCAAAAAGTTTTGAAAAACTCTGGTCAAAGTAATGATTTCAAAGCACAGAAAAGACACAGTTTTTAGTCAAATACTGCCATCTTATTTAGAACTTCTGGCATAACTAGCACAAGGCAGAAGCAAACACAAAAGTGAAAATCACTGTTGTTCATTCAAATCTGTTGGCATTATTGGCTCCAAGGCAAAAATAGACTCAAAAGAAAACGAAAAGACAAACACAAAATAAGCAACTGATGTCCGAGGTAACACCCTCGAAATCACCTGAATCCAACAAAACAAGATTGACTCGGTACAACAAGACAGACCCAACTGACTAAGTAAGAAAAGACTGACTCTGTACAACACAACAAGACTGACCCAATACCCAAGTCAGAAAGTAAAGTAAACAGCATTTGCAAATGCTCAAAATAGTGCGTGCCATCCCCACAGCTGGAGTGAACTGAGTGCCATCCGCAGGTGGGTCATCCCCCAATCACATGGTCACATTATCCCCCAAGTTCACCGATCCAGTGCTGATAGACTTTGCAGAGCTTGGCGCGGCAATGACCCCGTTGTCAATTAAATCTTGCACTTCGTGGCGAAGACAAAAACAATTGTCGGTGCCATGACCGGTTTGTTGATAGAAGGCACAGTACTAGGAAGCATCATGCGTAGCCGAAAGAGGACTCGGGAGAGGCTGAGGCTCAAAGGGTTTGAGATAGCCTTGTCCAACAAGGATTTGGAAAGCTTTGGACAAAGGCATATAGAGGGCATGGAAGACCCTCTGACCTTGGGGTTGGTACTTCAAAGTTCCTGGATTTTTGCTGGACGCACCAGCAAAGGGATTGGCAGGTGCTGGCCTAGTTTGCCGATCTCTTCCGAGTGCAGGATTAGAGCTCAAAAGATCGTTTCTGGTACGACGACCCTTCTCCCGATTTTCCCCTTGCTTCGAACTGCTTTCATTCTGAGTGACGAAAGTATCCTCCACAATCTTTGCAATAACTGCGAGCACTTGCTGTTTGTTTAGCCCTTCCGCTTTCAAAGCCTCCAAA
>NW_021025058.1:646155-710808 GCF_004153795.1 Camellia sinensis
TGTATTCAAATTGGAATTGAAATACTATGCGGTTAGTAAGATGCGCTGTAGACGTCCCCGAGCGCCCCGGGAGGACGAGTCCCGTTCTGTTCGTTTTGGGTTCACTACAGTTCAGGACTCTCAAATTGTCACGGTTCTTAATCTGATCTCACAAAGTGCAATGCAAGATTGATAAATCACCAAAGAGTCCAAGTCCAGCAAATCGTTTTGAAAAATAGATTTTTAGAAAGAAGTGCCAAATATGGACTGTTTTGCCAGATACATAATCGCCACCTAAATATTTTATTTTGTGGGGAAGTTAGGAAACCCTGACTCGTGCCTAAGACTACGTGTCCGTCATCACCAAAGTTATCTCGGCTCGGGAACTTGGGTACGATTGGGGAAGGTCACTTCGTGAGCACCCCCGCTCGCCCGATCAAAGATCGGCCTCTACTAACCATGATATCGAGTTTTGAAAACATTATGTACTCTTATTCCGTTTATTAGCCTAGAATTACTATGTGATGCACACAACATACAAGTATAGACTGGATCATTGGAGTTGGAACAAAACATCGCATATCCGTTTGTTTTGAAAATGGATTGAAATTTTCTACTCGCAAGTAGGCTAAAACACGGGTTTCGACGAATTATTCCAACTCAAGCAACCCACCCGTCATCCACAGGCATTCGGGCAGTTATATCACATAAGCACATAGCCTCATGGTAAGCATACAATCATGGCAGTCACTCACACGTATGCAAGGATGCTAAAGCATAAACACTTACTGAGTACTCTAAGCCAAAGAAAGAAGCTAATTAGAAAACATGCATGAATCCTAACTATGCTGAGATGTCTAATGCAACACATGCAAGAATGCAACTACAATAGGCTTGGCTATTCTAAGATGGCATATGAGACGCAACAATCGATACATGTATTCAACTTGGAATTGGAATACAATGCAGTTAGCATGATGCACCGAGCACGGTGCATGCAAAACAGATTAATGGATGTAAACATACGAGCATAAGGATGCTAATTTAAACGTGCCCTAAAACTAACCATCATAAGTTGGTAAATAAAAGGGAGAAAGACGTGGGGTTGGAAGACATACATGACACACACGCGCACTTATTACACGTTGCCCTCCTCGGACGGTCCGAATAAATAATACACAGCCGAATGAATAACGAATTATAGTTAATTATTACACAACTCTAATTAATTAACAAATTAACTAATATGAATAAGCTAGCATGCAAAACACATGAAATGGACTGCGTTAGCTCGGTCTTGAATGACAAGGAATGCATGCATGCTCGAGTCGCCTTGTCGGAAAATCCATCGCGATGCTCCGATTTGCCTCTGTTTACAACTGGTCCCAGGATACTGAAAAAAACTCCAAAAGGCTAAAAATCCACCATGCTGTAGGGATACTACCGACCAGTTTTTGCTGTTGGTTTTCGGTTTGCTGCAACAGAAAGCAAGAAAAGGGCATGGCAAAGTATTTTCAACATATGTGTGCACGACCACTCTCCCCGTCATTGCATAAGCTCTAGGGAGTGTAGTCCTCGATCCTCGTGCCATCAATCACGCATCTCGATGCATGATGGCCGAGGAGTCGGATTGCACAACTCGATGTAAAATGAATGCACATATAAACACAACAAGGACTAAACTCCATCATGGGTAATCCAGAGTGTCGGCGACCGGGAATCGAAGCACGTTTCGTCATTTTAAGTACGAAACGTCCCTCATTTTCTATGTTTGGGCTAAACCCTACTCCAAACACTATGCAACAACTAGAATGGCATGGCATGCAAACACAATGCAACAACTAGCATGCAATCCTAAACGAAATGCAACTAAGACATGCAAACATGCAAGGAATGACATGCAAAGGTGTAACTAGCATATGCAATGCTATGAACTACGAATGGCATACTCAATGCACATGACGCTATATGGCATACACAACACACATATGACGATGGACATACACAAAGGCATAAACAAGGCATACACAATGCGACGATCAAGCATGCAACAACATGGACATGGCATACACAATGCAAGATGGACTTAAACTAAAATGAATGGGCCTCAACCACACTCAAATCAGTGGCCAATCATGATGAAATTAAAGGCAGGAACACTCATGCAAACATGCCCAATGCAAGGGACCGAACTTAAGGCATCAAATGCCACTCTACCAAAGCATGGCAAGGGATGAAATATGGCATACAATCATACATTTTCCAGCTCTGACATGACATGAAAGATGGTCCTGAATCATGCAAACACCTCACACAATGCATGCTAGATGGCCCGAATACCAAAACTAGTGAAGCGCATTACACTAGAGGTACACAAAGCAATGCACAAATGGAAAAACCAGCCCCAAACAGACCCTAGGCAGGTCCAAGACAGTGGGAAATGTGGACTAAAATGATGGCTCGAAAGGCATGGAAATGAAGCTCATGCAATGGTCTAAAAACGAGGCATACAAGCACGACTCTCAAACGCATTTAAAGAGTGGAAAATATGGAAATATGACATACATGTAAGCTCTGAAATATGATGCACAATGGTCCCAAAACATGGAAACACCTCAACATAAACATGCAATAGGCTCAAAAACTCAAAGCTAGGCAAGGATATTGAACTACAACCATGCATAGCAAGCATCATTCGACCATGAGGCATAAAAAAAGAGCTAAGGCAGTCCAAAAAATGCACAAAATCAGTTTAAATCATGGCCAACAAGTGCTAGAATCAAAGGCCAAAATAGCATTCAATGTAAGCTAGTAAAGAGGATTTGCACTACAAGCATGTGAGGCAATCAAGAGGTCACCAAACCAGTAAAAGCCAGAGGTATGAAATGCCAAATAAAGCCCAAAAAACCATTGAGACATGGTCTATGCATGCAAGAATGATAGGTTCCTTTGATAGGCTATAAAGAGGGTTGTTCTACACATACAAGATGGACACCCAAAATGGAAAAAAGGGCTCTGGACAGAGCCTATGCAGGTCCTAAAACCCACAAAAAATGGCCTGAAACATGGCTTGGAAGCATACAAATAAGGGCTTCTTTGTTAGGCCAAATATGCTAGTAAACAAGAGAAGGGGTGAGAGGGTCACCCCTCTCTGATTTTGGTGCTCAAAACAGCATGCTAGCCACTAAAAATCCACTGGATTTTAGTGGCTAAGATACCAAAGAAAGGTCAATGCAAAGGCCCTAAGGCATGGCTCAAAATAAGATGAAATGAAGCATGCAAAGGGGGTAGATGACCCCCAACAGAAAAATGGTCTTAAACAAACATGTTAAGGACCTCAAAATAAGACCTTTTTTTTTTTTTTTTTTTTCAGTTTTTGACAAAGCCCAAATATGCTTGCAAGTATAGCTAAAAGATGAAGCAAAATAAAGACCAAAAGAGAGAATAGGGTGTTACCCTTGAAGCTCAACCACTCCAGCAACTTCTGGACCATAATAGCAACTCCTCTGCCTCTGAAAACAAGCTCCAAGGTGCTTAGGTTGATAGTGGAGGTGTTGTGCTAGGAGATGGTATGCAAAGGGGTCAAGAACTTCAACCTTTCAAGGCCTAAAGGGAGAGATATAGAAGGATATGTATGTATGAGCCTTAGCCAACTCTTGAACCCTTGCAAAGGAAGAGGAGCCCTTCCTTTATAGAGCCAAGGGTCCAAAGCTTCTCCTAGAAGCTTAAAACCAAGAGTGAAGATCCTCCAAACACGTGTATGGAGGATCCAGTCTGTGTCTTCCAGCTGGCACAGCTGACACCAACTTACGGAGATAGAAAAGGTAGGAGCTGGCCGACCAGTTCAGGTGGTCGGCCGACCAGTTCAAAAGGGTCAAGTCTCAAAAGTTGGTCGGCAGCCTCCTAGAGTGGTCTAGGGTGGTCTCCTCACTCAATGCACGCTAGTGGTGTGGTGGGAGACCAACAATTGTGGCCCAAAAATGAGGGAGACCAGCTACCTGACAAGAAAAATCATCTGGCGGGGAAAAGTGGTCTCCAAGAAGAAAAGGTGGTCTCAAGGTGGTCTCCCACCCTTGTACCACCTTCCAAACAATGAAAATAGGGTCCATGCCAAAAATGAACCAAGACGGATGCAAAATGAGGGTTCCGGGGCCAAAACGCGCAGCCGGGTGCCTTGAAAACTGACTGTTAAGCATCGAAAGTGGCGCACGACCATGAAGGTGGTCTTCTGGGCCATAGTGTCCCTCTAGAGAGAGGAAACAAGGTTTGTGCCAAAAATCGGAGCAAACGGAGAAAGTTAAGCGGTCCCGAACCGAGGCGCACGGCCGACGGCTCTGAAAATCAGAAACTGGTCTCCAAACGGGAAAAGTGGCCTACAACCATGAAAAGTAGCCCATGGCCACTGAGAGATGGTCTGCAAGACCTCTCCCTCCCTTCGGGAGAGAAAACAAGACTTGGTTCGCAAACCGAGGCAAAGCACAAAAAAGTTCTGAGGCTCGGAGGCAAGGCTCTCAGCCGAAACTTCGAAACCTCGAAACGGGCACAACATGCGCAATCACCGAGCGCTCAATCGATGACGTCTGAGTCTTGAGGTCGGTCAAAAATGGGGTGTCTACATAACTCTTTCACGAATGAAATAACAATCTATTTCAATATGTTTCGATCGGGCATGAAAGACTGGAGTGGAAGCTAATGCCATAGCCGAGACATTATCACACCAAAGAACAGGGGAAGATGAACAAGAGATGGACAACTTTTTGAGGAGCTGTTGAAGCCAACATAACTCAGTAGCAGTGTGAGCCATGGCTCTATATTCAGCTTCAGTGGAGGATCTAGAGACAGTGGCCTACTTTTTAGCAGACCACGAAATAAGATTTGGACCAAGGAACACACAAAAGCCTGAAGTTGAGTGGCGATCCACACAGTCACTAGCCCAATTAGAGTCAGTGTAGGCATGAAGTAGAAAAGGACCAGGTGAGAAGGAGAGATCTTGAGATAAAGAGCCTTTAACATAGCGAAGAATCTGTTTGACCACAGCAAAGTGAGCAACAGAAGGAGAGTGCATATGCTGACATGTATGATTCACTGCCAAAGCTATGTCAGGCCTAGCTATAGTTAAGTATTGTAAACCACCAACAAGGCTGCGATAAAGAGAACGGTCAGACACTACAAGAAAAAACATTTTCCGTGACCAACATTTTGGTCGCGAAAAGTACCATATTTGGTCGCTAAAACCTTTTCGCGACCAAAATATGTTGGTCGCGAGTTGGTCGCTAAAGCCTCGTCACAGATAGTTTTCTGCGACCAAAAAAGCCTTTGGTCGCTAAAGGTGACCATTCACGACTAACTTTTTTGGTCGCGGAAAGTCCAATTCATATTAGCCAAAAGTAAACTTTTAGCGACCAAAGATAAGTTGGTCGCTAAAAGTCAACGCCTTGACCCAAAAAAAATAATTCTTTTGTGCTCCTTGGGACTTGAACTCCTGACCAAGGAGTCAACATGCACCCAATCCACTCTGCCACTCTGCCAATAACATACTTCTTGTTCATATTTGGCAAAAAAAATATATAACCCATAAAAATTGGGTTATATATTATTTTATAAAACTTTTAATGCCTAAATAGAAAAATAGCATGTAATTACTGTAGTATCATTTTTTTCTTTGGTCGCCAATAGCATACTTTCCGCGACCAACTTTTTTTTTTGGTCGCCAAAAGGTGATCTTCCGCGACCAAAAAAGCCTTTGGTCGCCAATAGTATACTTTCCGCGACCAACTTTTTTTTTTGGTCGCCAAAAGGTGATCTTCCGCGACCAAAAAAGCCTTTGGTCGCCAATAGCAAACTTTCCGCGACCAACTTTTTTTCTTGGTCACCAAAGGGTAATCTTCTGCGACCAAAAAAGCTTTTGGTCGCCAATAGTATACTTTCTACGACCAACTTTTTTTTTTGGTCGCCAAAGGGTATACTTTCCGTGACCAACTTTTTTTTTGGTCGCCAAAAGGTGATTTTCCGTGACCAAAAAAGCCTTTGGTCGCCAATAGTATACTTTCCGCGACCAACTTTTTTTTTTGGTCGCCAAAAGGTGATTTTCCGCGACCAAAAAATTGTGGTCGCCAAAAGTTAAATTTTAGTCGCAGAAAGTGGACTATTTGCGACCAAAAAAAATAGGTGGTCGCCAAAAGTATTTTTTCTTGTAGTGAGAGAAGGGCAACTCAGCAGCAGGATCAGAGGAGGATTTGAGAGCCATAGGAGTGGAGCTAGACTTACAATCCACCATTCCAGCTTTGAGCAAGAGTTCACCAGCATACTTTTGTTGTGAAAGCAAAAAGCCATGTGAATGAGACTGAACTGAGATGTCTAAAAAATAGGAGACAAGACCCAGTTCTTTCATGGAAAAAACCTCATGAATTTGCACAAGAAGAGCATTGATGAGAGTAGAATCATTACCAGTGAGCAATATATCATCAACATAGACAAGGATGATGACAATAGAAGAGGAAATAGTATTGACAAACAGAGATGAATCTAAATGACTAAGAAGAAATTCTTACCCAAGCAAGAACTTAGAGAAGGTAGAGTACCATGCTCAAGGAGCCTTCTTGAGGCCATAAAGAGCCTTGTGGAGCTTACAGACATGAGAAGGAAACTGAGGGTCTATAAAACCGTGAGGTTGATCCATATACACTTCTTCTTCCAAGGTACCATGTAAGAAAGCATTGGACATATTCAACTGCTTAGTAGGCCATTGGTGATGCAGAGCTAGACACAAAAACACATGAATTGTAAGTTGTTTTTCCACTGGACTGAAGGTCTTATGGTAGTTAATACCTTCTTGTTGATGATAGCTCTTGGCAACAAGTCGAGCTTTATAGCGAGCAATAGAGCCATCTGAGTTCTTTTTGATACGAAAAACCCTTTTACAGCCAATGGAAGACTTTTGAGAAGGAAGGGGCACTAGAGACCAGGTGCCCTGATGATGGAGGGCCTTAATTTCTTTAGTCATAGCCTGAAACCAAATAGGAGATTGAAGAGCCAGCTTAGTAGTGACAGGTTCTGTCTGAGTAAGATTAGGAATGTGAGTTAGAAGAGCCTTAGTTTTTGACCTAGTGAGCATAGGATGAACATTAGAAAGAGAGTAAGAAGATAAATGAAGATTAATAGAAATAGATTGAATAGGAATAGAGAAAGGGACAGAAGTGGGAGCAACTGCATTAGACTGTATAGCAGAGGACTGAGTAGTTGCAGTGGGCTGAGTAATAAACTGGACAGTAGGCTGTGTAGTAGGTTGAAGAGCAGATGAGAATGGAGAAAGAGTAGACTGAGGAGCTATAGGAGCTGCAGGAAACTGAGACACAACAAAGCTGAATGGAGGAGTAACAGAAAAAAGCTGAGGTGGAGCAGACTGAACAGTTGAGGGAACATAGGGCCAAAAGAAAGAAGAAATAGCAGGTAAAGTAGGAGGGACTACAGTAGTGCGAGCAAAAAGAAAATAACTCTCATTGAATAAGACATGTCGAGAGAGAAATTTTTTTCCTGTAGTGGGATCCAAGCATCTGTAGCCCTTAGTGGAAGGATGATAACCCCAAAAGACACAAGGAGTGGGTCTGGGTTGAAGTTTGTTGGAAGTGTAAGGCCTAAGCCAAGGGAAACATTGACAACCAAAGACTTTGAGAAAAGTATAATCTGGAATGGATTTAAACAATAATTGATAAGGAGAGAAATGACCTAGAGATAGACTAGGCATTCTGTTAATAAGAAAAGACAGAAGTAGCCATGGTTTCAAATCAATACTCAAGAGGGACAGAAGATTGAGATAGTAAAGCAATAGCAGTTTGAGTAATATGTTGGTGTTTTCTTTCTGCAATACCATTCTGTTCAGGAGTATAGGGACAACTAAGCTGATGAAGGATACCATGTGATGCAAGATAATCAGCCATTTTATGATTCACAAATTCACTACCATTATCTATGCGAAAAATTTTGAGTGAGAGGTTGAATTGATTTTCAGCATAATTCTTGAAATGAACAAACGTAGAGTACACTTCACTTTTAACAAATAAAGGAAAAATCCAAGTAAATCTAGTAAAGTCATCTACAAGCAAAAGATAGTATTGATAACCATTTTTGGAAGCATGAAATGGTCCCTAAACATCACTATGTACTAGAGAGAAAGGTTGTGAAATAGTTAATGTAAAAAGCTTAAAAGGAAGCTCGTGAATCTTAGCTACATTGCAAGGAGTACAAGACAAAACATCACATTTATTTGCAAACCTAACAGGTAAATATTTAGCTATGTGATGAAACTTTAAAGTGGAAGGATGGCCCAATCTTTGATGCCAAGTATCCAAAGACACCTTTGACAGAGAAGAAGTGTGATAAGCTTGTGAGCAAGGAGTAGTAGATGAAGAATTGAAGTGATATAAATCATGCATATGAGGGCCTCTATAGAGCACCTATTTTGTAAGATTGTCTTGAATGAGAAAAGAATTAGCATAAAAAATCACAGAACAATTATTATCTTGAGCTAACTTCTGCACAGATAATAGATTTAATGAAATTTGTGGCACGTGAAGCATATCTTGAAGGTGAAAAGAAGAGTGTGGAGTTGGTAAAATACCCTTACCAACATGTTGAATTGGTAATGTCTGGCCATTACCTATGGTAACCTGATCAGTCCCATGATAGGGCTGATAAAGATGGAAATTGTTGAGATCATTGGTAATGTGACTAGTTGCAGCAAAATCCACAAACCATGGAGCGAAAGAAACAGATAAAGAAAATTCTGAACCAAATGAAGGAGATGGAGACTGAACTACAGAATAAGCTGTGGATTTAGACATGCTAGATGAGATGAAAGAGTTGGTGGATGAATAACTGGGATCTATTCTGTACCAACAATCAAGAGCAATGTGATTGTGACCTCCACAGATTTGACAAGAGGTAGAAGATCCTTGAGTAAACTGTCTATAACCTTGAGAAAACTGACCATGGCCTTGAGTGAACTGTCCATGGCCAAACTATCCATGGCCTTGTCTGCCTTTAGCACCTCTCATAGAGAACCTATTGTTACTATATCTGCCTCGATAAGAGCTGCGGCCTCTATAATTTGAGCCTCTAGATCCTGAAGACTTAGATTCGATATTGTGAATTGCAGAATAGGCCATAGTGGAGTCAATGTTGAGAGCAGACTTGGTCTTATTCTCCATGTGAATAGACTTTGAACAGAGAAGAGAGCTCAACTCTTCCATAGTGATTTGCTCAGCTCTAGCATGAATTGTTGTTTTGAAAGCATCATACTCGTCTGGTGAACCATTTAAGGTTAGAAGAACCAGACCTTCATCATCAAGAATGGAAGAAGCAAGACTGAGTTGATTAGGTATGGTTTTGATTTGTAAGAGATACTCTTCCATTGATAAACCTTTTTTGGACATAGACTGCAACTTGTTCTTTAACTGATGGATATGAGATCGAGATAAAGATGTATATCTCTTCTTCAAGGCAGTCCAGACCTGCGAACAATGTGGAAGATGAAGAACAGATGAAAACACAAGTAGTGAAAGAGTTGCAGTGAGAAGGCTAAGCAGATGAGCATCGATAATCTTCCAATTTTCAAACTCAGGATTCGGAATAGATTTTCCTGAAGAATCCAGCACTTCTGGATCTGGTGATGCAATTGATCCAGTAACAAACCCTAAGAAATTAGTAGCTCGAAGAGCATTTTGGATTTGATTTTTCTAGATCAGAAAGTTAGTAGAATCTAACTTGACTGTGATAAGAGAATTAAAATTTGTCAGAAGAAGACTCAGATTTGATGGTAATATGAACGAAGATGAGTTGATAAACCTTTTTTGGACACAGACTGCAACTTGTTCTTTAACTGATGGATATGAGATCGAGATAAAGATGTATATCTCTTCTTCAAGGCAGTCCAGACCTGCGAACAATGTGGAAGATGAAGAACAGATGCAAACACAAGTAGTGAAAGAGTTGCAGTGAGAAGGCTAAGCAAATGAGCATCGATAATCTTCCAATTTTCAAACTTAGGATTCGGAATAGATTTTCCTGAAGAATCCAGCACTTCCGGATCTGGTGATGCAATTGATCCAGTAACAAACCCTAAGAAATTAGTAGCTCGAAGAGCATTTTGGATTTGATTTTTCTAGATCAGAAAGTTAGTAGAATCTAACTTGACTGTGATAAGAGAATTAAAATTTGTCAGAAGAAGACTCAGATTTGATGGTAATATGAACGAAGATGAGTTTGAAGATGAATACGCCATTGAAGAACCTTTACTCGTTGGAGATGAATTGCTCTGATACCATAACAGAATTTATGAAAATATTTTTCTTACTTTTTTATTTGATGAGAGTCTACAGATATTTATACTCAGTGTATTATCACTGAGGTTGTTATAAAACAAACAAACTAATTCACAATCTAACTAACTAACAATATAACTAACCATAACCATATCTATTATCACATGTGTGAGCCGAGGTATATGTTGGCTTCTCTGTTGGCTGCACTCGTGCATTGAGCTTGAGCTGCTGATGCTGAGATGAGTCTTCATCAATACTCTTATCAGTGTTGTCCTTGTCTTGCACTTGTCAGTTAAATTGTGAGATTTAAAAAGTCTAATATTAGTATATGATTAAATTTTGGATTAATTTCATTTTTATTTTTTATTTCATTCTTAAACTATTAATTTCATTTATTTAGTTCTTAAACTTTTAATTTCAACTAATATGCTCCAATTGGGAATGATTATCCAAATCAGTAACATTTAATACATAATTTGATGGCACAAAGTTCATTTCAAAATTTGTAACTTAAACCATACAATTAAATATATATATATATATATTTTATTTCATTCCAATGTATTATTCATTCCGATGAATAATATAACAATCATAATATTATTCTACAAGTCTGAGACATTACACAATAATGGATCTATTGTACCAATAAAGTGATAAATGTTAAATAATAAGTAAACTTAAATATAAAAAAATTGATCTACACATCATTAGTCATCCACAAATTACTACAATTATTTATGAGAATGAGGCATAAAGTTGACATGCTTAAGTCAGGAAATTAGGTAGGTCTGCTTAGGTGTTCTTATGACTAATCAAAATAAGTCGTGTTTATTTTGTTTTTATTTTTAATTTTTTTTATTGATGAATAATAAATTACACCATAGAACAATAAAAAAAAAAATTGATGCACAGATATTATAGTAAAGTAATCTGATCTCAATTAAATTAATACCATAAAACAAACCCAACTATCTACAGTATCGCATTAAGTTAGTAAATAATCAACCAAAAACAAAACAAAACCCACAATACATCAAAAATAAGAAAAATATTTGGGAGTATTAAAAAGAGAGCACTAGCGAAAATATTAATGATGTGACAGTAAGTTTCGCCTATTTTCTATGATTTTTTTTTTTTTTAACCATTTCTAATACATTAATGCTATTAATAATTTATCCTTTAGTGGTCAACCATCAGCAGCAGCATTATCAACTCCATTAAGTCAAATGCTTGCAGCAGCATCACTAAATACAGCAGCATCACTAACAGCATTATAAAAAACCAAGCCTCACCTTAGCATTATCCGCACCCTTGCAGCCTCACCTTAGCATTATCCGCACCCTTGCAGCCTCACCATAGCATTATCCGTACCCTTGCAGCAGCAGCACTAATTACAGCAGCACCACTACCAGCATTATAAAAAATTAAGAAAAAATGGTTGAGACCATTAATTAACGGTAGTATTAATGATGTGATAGTGTAACATGTTCGGGAGGAATTTGCGCGCGTTAAATAGTTCGGACTCCTGAAATCTTTTTAATCTAGTCTCACGAGTACAATGTGAAACGTAGATGATAGTTTAGATTTGACAACGTTTATTGAAAATTTATTTTATTATAATTTTGTCAAAAATGGACTGTGTCATCAGTTCGCCACCTAATATTTTGGGAAATTAAGAAACCCATGACTCGTGCCAAGGCCACTGTTCGTCGTAACCAAGGATACTTGGCTCGGAACCTTAAGTATGAGAGGGGAAGGTCAATAATGAGCACCCCCGCTCACCCGATCAAAAGATCGGCTTCTACTAAATATGATATGAATTTTATTTTATTTATATGTTCATGTTCTAATTATTTAATAAATCTTAAAATTTACTATATGAAGCATACAAGTATAGACTATGTCATTCATTTTGGAACAATTTGATATCATGCATTTTGAAAGAGTTTTGACGATGTACAACCCAAATAAATTGAGTTTACAAGCATGAAAAATCAACATCATTTCAAATTAAACGACACAACCTCTATCCACTAGCATTCATAGGGTTATATCACATAAGCAAATAGTCTCATGGTAGAATGCTAGACATAGTAAGAAAAACACACACAAACGAGATGCTAAAGTATAAAAACTTACATGTTTGACGTCCCACGAATAAGCTACAAAACAAAGTTAGTAAAATATGCATGATCTTATATACAAAATCCTAATATAATTCACTCATGAGATGCAACTAAAGATTCGATCTCTAAAATATGATATGTGAAATATCTCAAGAACATGAGGTAGCGCACATAATCACATAGGAATTGATTAAATCCACAAATGCAAACTTAGCTAAATCAAGATGCATGAAACATGGATGCAAAGCATAACTATGATGAAAAATAAATATGATGTTTATGTACAAATAAAGAGAGCAAGTAAAAGAACAGGATAGAAAGAAGCGGAACAGGGAATTATTACAACATTTTAAAGAATAATTACAAACCAAATTAGAGAGGGATGAGGAGAATATTACAACAAAATAAAAACCTCACAATACACTCAAAATAAAAAATAAATTAGCCAAATCTTAGTGCATGAAACATGAATGCAAAACATGGATATAATGACAAGACAATAAACTACATATGTACAAGTAAGGAAAGCGAGTAAAAGAATGGGATAAAGAGAAAGAAGCTGGGGTGGGCAATTATTACATCACTTTTAATATTACATATCCAAATAAATGAGGAAAGGAATAAAAATATTATGACAAAATATCCTTACAAATCTCTTTTAAACTAAAAGAAAAATAGAAAAACATAACCTTCAGGGGGCTTCAGAGACTGTTCTGCTCGATACCAGGAGACTATTGGGTTTTGTCTTGAAGAAGTTGGCTCACAGGCCAAAATGTGAGCTAGCCGGCCAGTCAATTAATTGGCCGGTCAGCCAATCAAGCCAGGCCAAAAGCTCTAGTTTGTTGCAACACCAGAAAAACAAACAGAAAATATGTAGGTGGATCAACTAACCACTTATAGATAGCTTACAACAGTTTATAATATGAAATCAAAGCAAGAAAAACAATATAAGAAATAAAATGCAAGAAAAGAAAAGTGTGCAAAATTCACCTTCCAAGGAAAGGATTTGATTTCGAAACTTCATTTTGATCACCCTCAAGTTTAGGAAGTGTGTTCTCAATTCGCAGTTCGAAAATTTGAAATTCTTGTTGGAATAATGTTTTTGGGTTGTTTAACAGCGTGTGGGGAGGGGGGGAGGAGGGGAGTTGTTCAACTCTCTGTTTTTCTCTCTTTCAAGAACACTCACTCTCTTTTTTATCAAAGCTCTTGAATTTGGCTATAATTGAATTTTTGGGATGGTTTTGGTATATAGAAATATGGGATATCAGTGTTTCTTAGTGTATATGGAAATTTTGGTTCAAAACTTAAACCACTCTCTTTTTCTCTCTATCTCTCTCATTTCTCTTAATTCATTCCTCCATTTTATCTCTATCTCACGATCTAATCCTTTCTATAGCAATGAGGGAGAGTGAAGGTCAAAGAGAAGGTGGGAGACAAGAATGTGATATGAGGATAAATTTTCAAGGTGGTTGCATGGGATACTCCTTTATGGATGCCAACAAAACCTCTTTTTGACAATGGGGGATGATTAGGTATAATGGAGGATAAGTTAAGATAATGGAGGATGAGTGGGTGCACTTGAATGGATCAGAAAATAGGTAAATGGGGCGTGCCAACAGAACCAAAACCAAGAAAAATGGGGCTGCCGCCATTTTGGGCCGAGTCAACAAAATCTGCTATTAAGCCCAACTTTAAATGAGCATATCTCCCGTATATGGATTTGGTTTATGGTGATTCTTAGGTCTAAATTGAAGCCCCGGAAGTCTATTTTTCAATGGTGGTGGCCTCACATCTAAATTCTAAGTGTACAAAGAGATATGCCTGATTTAATGAAGGCTGCTCATTTCTCTTGGGCCAGGTCAACAAAATCTGCTCTCAATCCCAACTTCAAATGGGCATATCCCCCTTATTTGGACTTGGTTTTCGGTGATTCTTGGGTCTAAATTGAAGCCCCATAAGTCTACTTTCCAATGACGGTAGCCTCACATTTAAATTCTAAGTGTGCAAAGAGATATTCCTAATTTAGTAAAGGCTGTTCATTTCCTTCTTAACAATTTGATGCTCATCGTTTCCCTAAACCAGTTTTCTTCCATCCCCTCCTGTTTCCTTCAAATCCAAACCCATAAAGAAGATTTTTTTTTTAAATATTGTTTTCAAAGAGTTCACCTTTCTTCCATTTATTTCCATTTTGTCCTTACTCGGTTTACTGAAAAGCGCGATATTTTAATTGAAATGGGAGTCTCAGAACATCGTAGAAATATTTGGAAAAAAATCTTGAAAAGAGGGTTTTAAAGTCTGAAATAGTTTGGCCAAAAATGTGTGAAGGCAGGGATTAAAACTCAAATTCCATTTTTCTTGTTGAAGACTGCTAGGGAACACATTTTGATTATCATCATCGGGTAATCAACAGAAAGTGCCTAAGTCTTAGGGTAAGTCAAAATGAGATGTCTACAGTTGCCCCTCTTTGACAGAGCTTGAATTCATTTCATGACGTGAGTGAATGTCAAAGCCCAAAGACAACCCTTTTCACAAGGCCATAAGACTTGGGCAAACAAACAAGATGCAATGCAAGTGGTTGAACCTGAAGGTTGCCTACGTATCCCTTTGCAAGGAATCAAACCAACGTAGTTCAGGGACAAGATGCTAATGATATGCTGGAAGATTTTGAGAGCTGGTCTTATACGCTACACGAAGCCAATTATTTTAGACAAAGGTATGGTCATGCAAGAGAGGAAAGACCTCAACCAAGAGAAATCAACATCCTAACACGTCTCACGCGAAAGGAGGAAAGATGGTGTAAACAACAGGCGCACCTGATGTTTTTAACTGAGTGAATCAACAACCTAACGTGTCTCACGCGAAAGGAGGAAAGATTGTGTAAACAACAGGCGCACCAGATGTTTTTTAACTAAGTGAATCAACGACCTAACGCGTTTCACGCGAAAGGAGGAAAGATGGTGTAAACAACAGGCGCACCTGATGTTTTTAACCGATTTAATCAATAACCTAACGCGTATCACGCGAGAGGAGAAGGGGTGGTGTAAACAGACAGACGCACCTGCTGTTTTTAACCGATTGAATCAACGACCTAACGCGTCTCACGCAAAAGGAGGAAAGATGGTGTAAACAACAGGCGCACTTGATGTTTTTAACCGAGTGAATCAACAACCTAACGCGTCTCATGTGAGAGGAGAAGGGGTGGTATAAACATATAGGCACACCTGCTGTTTTTAACCGATTTGCAATCCTAACGCGTCTCACGTGAGAGGAGAAGGGGTGGTGTAAACAGACAGGCTCACTTGCCGTTTTTAACCAATTTGAAATCCTAACACGTCTCATGTGAGAGGAGAAGGGTTGGTGTAAACAGACTGGCTCACCTGCTGCTTTTAACCGGTTTATCATCCTAGCGCGTCTCACGCGAGAGGAGAAGGGGTGGTGTAAACAGACAAGCGCACTTGCTGTTTTTAACCGATTTGCAATCCTAACGCGTCACACGTAAGAGGAGAAGAGGTGGTGTAAACAGAGAAGCGCACCTGCTGTTTTTAACCGATTTGCAATCCTAACGCATCTTACGTGAGAGGAGAAGTGGTGGTGTAAACAGACAGGCGCACTTGCTGTTTTTAACTGATTTGCAATCCTAACGCGTCTTACATGAGAGGAGAAGGGGTTGTGTAAATAGACAAGCGCACCTGTTGTTTTTAACCGATTTGCAATCCTAACGTGTCTCACGCGAGAGGAGAAGTGGTGGTATAAACAGATAGGCGCACCTGCTATTTTTAACCGATTTGCAATCCTAACGCGTCTCACGCGAGAGGAGAAGGGGTGGTGTAAACAACAGGCGCACCTGATGTTTTTGACCTAGTGAAATCAACAACCTAATGTGTCTCACACGAAAGGAGGAAAGGGTGGTGTAAACAGACAGGCGCACCTGCTATTTTTAACCGAGTGAAATCAATAACCTAACGCGTCTCACGCAAGAGGAGAAGGGGTGGTGTAAACAATGGGCACACCTGATGTTTTTAACTGAGTGAAACAACAAACTAACACATCTCACGCAAGAGGAGGAATAGTGAACTTGAGATCCAAACGCGTTTCACGCGAGTGGAGGAAAATGAACACAAATCTGAACACGTTTCATATGAAAGGTGCGAAGGTGGTAAAACCAACAACATACCTAACCGTATCTCATACGGAGAGGGGGAAGGTTTTAATCGGGTAAATATCAAATCCTAACACGTTTCACGTGAAAGGAACAAAGGTAAATTTGAAGTCCAAATGCGTCTCACGCGAGTGGAAGAGTGATAGAATGATTTCTTGTTGACAAGGGGTAATCTCTACATGTAGAAGCCACGGATGCCGCTTTTCTTTTTGATTATATTCACAACTTTCCCTATTCTCCAACGGGGTGACAGACTAGGTTGGTTCAATATCCATAATTGAGGCGCATACACGCTACGTCAACCTATGGGGCTGCCATATAGATTTCAAGCCGGGGATACACCCCTGGGTATTTAAACCAGACTTTAGTCTCGGAAATTCCGAACCTTTTGCATTCTAGGCCTCGGCTATTCAAACTCTAGTTTCCACCGTCGCAGTTGGTCTTCTAGGAACTCATTGCAAACATAGGTAGGTGGCTATACCAGACCGCCTGAAGTTGTTCGGGAACGACAATCACCAAAGGAATTGCACCTCTAGGGGATTTAAGGTCTCCTAGACCCCGGAAGTGCACAAGATAGTGCAATGCGCAAGATAGCGCGATTGAATTGAAATTATGTGGCAGATGTTTGAAGCGAGATTATTGTGCGATAGATGCACATAATGAAAGGAGGAATTGTAAGTTCGAACCAGATACCGTATACATATACCATATACAGACAAAATACATATAGATCAAACATAGACATAAACATGTACATACAGTATACATATATTCATATACAGACAAAATACACATAGATACGGACATACGGTATACATACATATATAGACAAAATATACACAAATATGTACATACGGTATACATACATATACAGACAAAATACACACAAATATGTACATACGGTATACATATATTTATATACAGACAAAATACACACAAATATGTACATACGGTATACATATACAGATTCGGGGAATATTCCATTTGCGGCCATCAGTGGGAAGATGCCGTTACTGAGAAGACATATTCCGTTTGCTGACGTCAGTGCGCGTATGCAAAACACGCAAAAAGAAACAAAAATCACAAAATGCATGGATACGGGGGTTCGACCCTCTGTTCTCAAGCTTAGTTTCCCAGTCCTCAACCATTGAGCCGAACTACCGAACCAAACCACTCTTGTGACAAAATATTCAAACAAATATATATATATATATATAAATAATACATAGGTATACGAGATTTATATACATAAAACCAAAACAAAACAAAAGAAACACTCATTTGCTATGGGGGTCGAACCCTTGACCTCAGGCTTAGCCTTTCAACCTTCAACCACTGAGCCACATCACTGAACCTAAGCCACTCTTGTGACCAAATGTTCAAACAAATATATATAATACATAGCTATACAATATATATACGTATATGTAGAACTCTCTCGCGTCTCTCTCTGTTTTTGTCTTACTCTCTTTTCTTTCATCTTCTTTAAGCGTTGTGTCCGGTGTGCGATTTTAACAATAGCGGCGCCTGACCGACAGGCTATCCAATCCTGCCTGGATTGTCAATGATCATCTTAGCCTTCCTCCCTCTTTGTCTTTTTCTTTGGTTTCATCCTCTTCTTAAGTTGAGGCCTGCGAGAGAGGGCAGAGCAAAAGCCTGCAAACTTTCTCTGCCACCATTCTGCAACTTCTATCTTTTGCACTACTCTCCTCTGTCATGGCCTCTTCACACGGTTCTCTTACACATTTTCCAGACCTGAATGAGTCCACGATAGAGATGACCGATTCTGACTCCTCTGAGCCTCAACCACGGGCTCCTCCTCCTTTCCCTGTTTTTAACTTTCCAGCGATGTCAGTTGAACAAATCATGGCGGCACATTCTGACATCGAAGCAAACTCGTATATGCTGAGGTCATGTGTGGAGACCGTGACTGCGGTCTCCAACTTGTCCCGTCGACTGCAGAACAGGACGTGTGAGGTACATCAGTTGAATGCACAACTCTCCCTCATCTAACGTATGTACAAAGACGCTCGACTAGAAATTAGTGTGCTGAAAAAGTATAGCAAAGAGCTGAAATGACAGGCCACCTCTGTGGCTCGATTCAAAGTTTCTTTGCACAACCAATTTGATGGCCGACGAGGAATAATCTCCTTCGGAAGCTCTGCCAAGGCTGAGGCAGAGTCTTCAAGAGCTTCGAAGGAGTAAAGATGAAGCGAGGCAACTGATGGTAAAGTCAGGCAATGAAGCAGTGTGCAAATGAAGCCGGTTGTAATCTTCGCCGCCGAGCTACTGTCAGAAAACTGAGAAAATGCTACTCTCTCTTTTTGCTTTTTTGTTGTTGTTGTTGTTGTTTTTTTTTTTTTGTTTCGTTTTTGTTTTGTTTTGTTTTTTGTTTTTTTTGTTTTTGTTTTGTGTCTTTGTGATCGGGGATGTCCTCCCTTGACTGCAATAAAATCAGTTTAGTTTTTGCACATCAATGGCGTGACTGGCATATCACTTTGAACTTGAAAACATTTTTGTTTGATTGAATTTGAGAGTGATTGAATTTTGAACTCTGAATTGAACATTGATTCTATACTGACCTGAATCAAAGAATGACTTAACGAAAGAAGAACGAAGCAAAACGATCCAAACACACTTATATACACTGACTAGTATAAATACATTGTCTGGTATAAATATACTGACTGGTATGAAAGGAACACACTTATATACACTGACTGGTATGAATACCCTGATTGGTATGAATACCCTGATTGGTATGAATACACTGACTAGTATGAATACACACTTATATACACTGAATAGTTGACTCTAGCGGTGGAGAAGACATAATCTCTAACTCGACTATGCCCCTAGTTCATTGCCTTGACCCTTTTTTGTCTTTTGATTTTTTTTGTAAACATGTTTTGATCAACATAAGAGTTAGATTAGCATACTTATTCCATTTTCTGTTTTGAAATCATGTAAGCTGAGCTGTGAGCACTGAAAATTTTCTCTTTTTAAATCTAAAGAATGGTCTGAGTTTTGGAAAAAATAGAATAATTTTTGAGAAAATCAGTCAACTTAATTAAAAGTCCTCAAAATCTATTTTTGCAAATGACCACTACTCGATCAACATGAAATCAACCCTTGAGATGTACAACTGAATTCATCTTGTGACTGAACCCGTCATGAAAGAGAAATAGGACAACTGAATCAAATGGGAACGAGCCAATCAAAGATAACCGAGTCGAATAAAGATACCCTAATCAAACATGGACGAGATGAGTGAGTTGAAAAATGATTAAGGCCAAACTTCAAGATGAAGCTGCCTACGTATCCCAAAAATAGGAATCAGGCCATACGTAGTTCCGGTTAAGGTTCACTCGGGTATTGACACTCCCCTTTTGTGCTCTAACTTTTGCCAAAGCCGCCTTTTCGGGTTTTCAACCTTGCGAGCTTTTCATTTTTTTTTTTGGCTCTAACTTTTGCCTGGGTCGCCCTTTCGGGTTTTCGGCCCAGCGAGCCTCTCAAGGGTAGTACTTCTTCAACTTATTCATGTTGATTGGTTGTGAGAACTCCAAACCATCCATATCCATGAGAATGACTGCTCCTCCTGACCAAATTGATTTAATGATGTGGCGGCCCGTCCAATTGGGTCTAAACTTGCCCCTAGGGTCGTGAATAGGAGCTCGGCTGTCTTTCAATACTAAGTCACTTTTCCTCAAATTCCTAGATCTAATCTTTTTGTTGAATGCTCTGGCAATCCTACGTTGATACCCTTGAATGTGGTATAACACCTTCAATCATCGCTCATCAAATAGCATCAGTTCCTCAAATCGGTTCTGTTGCCAATCAGCTTCTGTTATCTGACATTCAGCTATAATCCTCAATGAAGGCACTTCCAACACAATCGGCAAAACAGCCTCCATTCCATATACCAAAGAGTAAGGGGTTGCCCTTGTAGACGTTCGGATTGATGTCCTGTATCCCCAAAGTGCAAAAGGTAACTTATCTGGCCAATCTCTATAAGTTTCTACTGTCTTACATAGGATGTTCTTATTTGCAGCTTTAACGGCTCCATTGGTTTGTGGCCTATAGGTTGATGACTTGTGGAAAGCCACGTTATACTTCTCAAGTAGAACTGCCACTTCCCCTTGGAAATGTGAGCCATTGTCTGAAATTAATTCATTTGGCACCCCGTATCTGCAGATGATGTTGTTCCTGATAAATTTGGCCACGTGTGATGCTTTCAGCACTGAATACGACTGTGCTTCAACCCACTTGGTAAAATAGTCAATGGCAACCAAGATGAACTGATGCCCATTTAAACCTTTCAGCGTGACTGCCCCGATGACATCTATGCCCCAGACTGAGAAAGGACAAGGTGAAGTCATATTGTAGAGTTTTGATGGCGGGATGTTCATGCGATTTGCATGGATTTGACATTTGTGGCATCACCTAACAAAGTTAATACAATCACTCGTCATGGTTAACCTGTAGTATCCTTGTCTAAGGATTTTTCTGGCTAGCATTATAGGCTCCGCACTCTCCTCCATGGATGGCTTCCATGATACGCTTTGACTCTTCTTCCTCTACACACAGCTTGTGCATTCCCAAATGCCCTTTCTTGTATAACTTATCTCCACAAATGACGAACTGAGTGGCCAGACACCGTATCCCCCTTTTGTCTTTGATGTTTGCCTCTTGTGGGTATATACCTCTTTCCAAAAAATTCCAAATATCAAAGTACCAAGGGTTTTCATCTTGAACTTCTTCCGTTGTGGCTATCATTTCATACGCGGGGGTGTACCTTTGTTCTATAAGGATCGGGCGATCTTGACCCTAGCCGGTGTATCTACCATTGATGCCAGGGTTGCCAATGCATTAGCAAATCGGTTGTTCTCTCTTACCAGGTGTGTAAAAGTTAGTTTTTCGAACCTCGGGATCAATATGTCCAAGGTCTGATGGTAGACTTTCATTTTTTTCTCTTTAACTTTCCAATCTCCATTGGCTTGAGAGACAACCAAGTTCGAGTCCCCGATCACATCCAACCTTATTGCCCCTAGTTCCAGGGCTGCTTCCAATCCAACAATGCATGCCTCATACTCTGCTTGGTTATTAGATACCCTGAATTCGAGTTTGAATGCTAAGGGGATATGGGAATCATCTGGCGCTATAAGTAACACACCTATGCCATAGCCAAATTGATTGGACGCTCCATCAAAGTACAACTTCCAAGTGTCTTCTTCCATCTACATGTCCTTTTCATCTGGGAATGAGTACTCCACTCCTTCTCCTCCTGCAATTGGGTGATCAGCCAAAAATTCTACTATGACCTTTCCTTTGACAGATTTGCGAGTGACATACTTAAGGTCAAATTCGGAAAGCAAAAGCAACCAACGAGCTAGCCTACCAGTAAGTGCTGGTTTCTCAAAAAAATATTTGATTAGGTCTAATCTTGAAACCAGAATTACCGAGTGAGCTAACAGGTAGTGTCTCAACTTCCTGGTAGCCCATACCAAAGCTAAGCAAGCTTTTTCTAAAGGAGTATAGCGGGTCTCATATTCAAGCATTTTCTTACTTAAATAGTAGATGGCTTTCTCCACTTTCTCATCTGACTCTTGTGCAAGCATGCATCCCATGGTTGATTCTGTCACTGATAAATACAAAATCAGCAGTTTTCCTGGCTCAGGTGGTGATAACACAGGTGGATTATGCAAATATTGCTTAACTTGCTCGAAGGCGAACTGACATCGGTCATCCCATTGGAACTTCTTCCCTTTCTTTAGGAGATCAAACAGTGGTTCACAAGTCATGGTTAGCTTTGAAATAAATCTCCTTATGAATTGCACCTTTCCTAAAAAACTCCGCACCTTCTTTTCAGTCATTGGTGGTGGCATTTCTAAGATGGCCTTAATTTTACATAGATCAATTTCGATTCCCCGTTGTGTGATTCGAAATCCCAACATCTTGCCCGCAGTTACCCCAAAGGTGCATTTCTATGTATTTAGCCTTAGTCTGCATTCCCTAATTCTCTCAAAGAATTTCTTCAATGCAGTGTAATGGCTTTCCCGATCTTTGGACTTGACAATCATGTGATCTACGTACGCCTCAACTTCTTTGTGGATCATATCATGCAAAAGAGTGGTAGCAGCTCTCTGATAAGTGGCCCCATCATTCTTTAAACCGAATGGCATAACCCTATAGCAGTATGTCCCCCATGGTGTGGTAAATGCTTTCTTTTCTCTATCCTCTGGAGCCATAAGGATTTGGTTATACCCTGAAAAACCATCCATGAATGACAGTAAGGCATGTCCTGCAGTGAAGTCTACCAATTCGTCAATATGTGGCAATGGGAAATCATCTTTTGGGTTATGCTTATTCAAATCCCGAAAGTCAACACAAACTCAGAGTCTGCCATCTTTCTTCGGAATTGGGACAATATTGGCTAACCAAGTAGGATATTCTGATACTAGCAAAAACCCAACATTGATTTACTTGGTAACCTCTTCTTTAATTTTTAAGGCCCAATCAGGACGAATTCTGCGAAGCTTCTGTTTGACAGGTCGGGCCTTAGGGTCGAGAGGGATCCTATGCTGTACAATCTCAGGGTCAATTCCTGGCATGTCTTCGTAGGACCATGCAAAAACATCTTTGAATTCTGTTAATAAAGCAACTAATTGCTCACGTTTCTCTGAAGACAATGTAGAACCAATTTGAATCAAGCGAGGATCTTTTTCAGTACCCACATTTATAGAAACAATTTCATCCACTAATGGCTTAGCACGCCTTTCTTCCTCCCAGTCAATTAAATTTTTCAAAGCCCGAGGAATTTCTTCATTTTCGTTTTTATCAAAATTTTGAAAATTTTGGTCAATATTATGAACTATGGGCACAGAAAAGTAAGCAGAAATTATATCTTCATTCAACGCCTCGGGCTCACAAGTTGCAACAGACTCAAAACAGAAAGAAAAAGAAGACTCAGACATTTTAGACAAACTTAAATATGCTTCCAACCCCACAGGCCCACCAAACTCAGACTTAATAGCCAATTCAAAACTCTCAATACAACTCTTTTCAAAATGCCAATTTATTTGTGAGCCATTCACTGCATCCATGATGAAGCTTGAACAGTCTACAGGTACCTCTTCCTGATCACGGCAATGGTCATATTCCCCAAATTCCTTGGTTCAGCGCTAGTATACGATTCTGTCAGTAAGTCAGCCAGTGTTAGACCCAGAACTTCCTCTGTGCTGCTTTCCGAGCTGACTTCTCTATCTGGTCCGATGACGATACTAGGATCTGCCCACTCCTCATCACTGTCAGAGAGGTGATGATCGAAGAAGATCTCAAACCCAAGGTATCTCTTTTTCTCCACTTGATCAATCCAGGGCTCAGGGAAACCATAGAAAGGGAAGTCTTCTCCTTGGCGGACAAAGCGTCCGTTCAAGGTCCCACGAATTGGCTTATGAACCAACTCAAATTGTCGCCCGGTTCTCTTGGCCTTGATCCTCTCCCTGATCTCTTCAGTTTTCCTTTTCCAGTCATCAGTCGTGGGTGTATACCCTAATTCGAATGCATGTGGGTTATGAGGTACTTCACTGGCTGTAGTAATACCTTTCCTGCCACTTTGTCCCAATCCTATCCCTGGAATGTGACCTAGTTTACTCATGAAATAGATTGATTGGGCACTGACATATACACCTTCGTCTTCTGCCATTAGTGTTTGAACTTGCTGGGCCTCTGCCAATGTAAAACCCGATAGGAATACATCCTCTTCCCCATGTTGTATTTTTAGTAGTGGTGTTGTGACTTCTGGGGATAGATGAATTTCCGAAGACACTGGCAATTCCTCCACCATATGGGTACTTTACCAATTGATGTAGTGTGGATGATACAACTTTCATCTGATAAAGCTAGGGCTTTCCCAATAACAAGTTGAATGTTGCGGGAACATCCACGACATGAAATTCAGCTTCGTGCTCAGATGGACCCACTGTTATTTGTACTTTGATTGTCCCCATCACTTCTCGAAAAGTATTGTCATAGGCCCGAATCAATTGATTAGTCGGCGTGAAATCTGCTGGCTTTAGCCCAATTGCATAAGCAGTGCGTGTAGGACAGACATTGATGGCTGATCCGGTGTCAATCAGAACAATCGGGATCCATTTTTTTCTACATTCCAGTGATACATACAAAGGCTTATTATGTCCTGATCCTTCTGGTGGTAGCTCTTTGTCAACAAAAGTTATTGTTGGAATGGTTTCTCTTGGGGTGATTAATGACACCAATTGCTCGGGAGTGGTGTCAATTGACAGCTTAGCCTTGCCCAACATTGACAACATTGCCTGTCAATGTTCTCGGGAAGCCATGAGAAGACCCCAAATGGAAATGTTTGCCTGGATCTTTTTTAGTTGTTTTAGAACCAGGTCTTTTTCTACCTCTTTCTCTGCCTCTTTATCTTTGCCAGAGGGCTCTCCTTGGTCTAGATGTGGAGGCTTGAAGTAGCGCCCACTCTTGGTTAAATGATCAATTTCATCTGCATACCAAGTCTCATCCGGCACATTGTTTACCCATTCATTATCAGTGTGGGCGAGTTGTAGGTCATTATCATCCCACCATTCGCCTTTGTTGACCGAAAGACAATTATCTAGCAATGCTTGAATCATTCCCGCTGTATGCTCTGAATGGCTTTTTGGTTCTTTTTCTTTTCCTCTGGAACTTTTTCCTTTACCACATTCAACAGGTTTTCCGAAATCAAGTCGCAATTCCTCCCCTTTTCTTTTAGTTTCCTCATCAGAACCTTCATCACTATTTGACTAGCCGTGACTGTAATTCTTCGATTCCCACCATCCCATCTGTACATTCCCAAGGTCTAATTCTTCAAAGAAATGGAGATTAGCCAAGTCCTCCTTTAGGTCAGCCAAATCATCTAACCCCTATTCAAGTACATCCTCTCTAACAACATTGATAGAAAATGAGTCAGGCAGATCAACCTCAAGCTTTAGTTGACCACTGGGAACAATATACCAGCCAGGATCGTGCTTTTGCTCTGATAGTTTGTCTGCTACCACTATAGGGATTTTGGGTTTTTGCTGGGTTGGAGGTACATCCATCATACACAACTCGGTGCCTTCAGGAATATGTACCTCGGGTTTTGGTAAATGGGTGGGTGTGATATAGATACTGGGGTTAAAGGTGGATGAAAGTGTATGGATGACGTTAAGATGAGGAGGTGGTGGGATTCTATCATGGGGCGACAACGGGTTGGTAGTGACGTTGGGTTTTGGTGGTTGTAGGGGAGCTATGACTTTATTGTCTATGAGGTCTTGGATCTCATAACGGAGATGAATGCAACGGTCTATGTCATGTCTGGGTTGTTGGTGGAAGCACAGTGTTTGGTAGGGTCATGTTTGGCTGGGAGAGGTTCGGGAAGAGGTCAGGGGTCCAAAGGCTTCAAATATCCTCTTTTTGTCAAGATATTCATTGCTTTGGAAAGTGGCATATAGAGAGGGGTAAATGTTCTTCTTGGGACTCGGGTTGTGTTCATTGTTTGTAGGCCAGCATGAGCGAAGGGGTCTGCTGTTTTAGTGGTGGTGGCAACCAATTTGATTTCAGAGGGCTTCACTGCTGTGCTACCACTGGTGGTAGCATTGGAATTGCGACCAAAAGGCTTCCGAACAGGTTCCTTATCATCAATAATTCCCTGTTTGATGGCATCCTCTATTTGAACCCCTATCTCTTTTAAGTCATTAAAAGTGCAGAGCGGGAGGACTATCATTTTTTGTAACATCTTTCCATGTAGATTTCTAACTATCATACGAATTTGGTCCTTTTCAAGTGGTCTGTTGGTCATCATTGCTGCTTTTGCCCTCCATTTGGTGATAAAGGTCATGAAACTTTCATTGGGCTCTTGACGGGTGGCTTCTAATTCCCGAGTAGTCACTTCAATCTGGGTGTTATAAGCATACTGGGTGATAAAGACGCCGGCTAACTCTTCCCAACTTTGTTTTACCGAGTCCTCTAACTTGGCGTACCAGATGGCAGCCACTCCTGACAAAGTTCGTCCGAATAAAGAGAGCTTTTGCGGACGAGTCAAACCCATAGGCTTTAAGACATCAGAGAATAGACAAATGTGCACCATTGGGTCGTCGGAGCCATCAAACCTATCAATGTGTGGCATTTTGAACCATTCTGGAAACTTCACAGCTGTCTCAGTGTACCCATCTTCGATGTCCGGGATTGAACTGACTCCTTGTGCCTTTTTGAAAAGTTTTTCCAACTTGGCTAGCTTCAAGATAGTTAAGTCAAACTCAGGTGCTTCGGAGGGAAAGATCCCTCCCGCTGGTTGGGGAAGGGGAAATGATCCTCTTGGAGTTTGTACAGGAACCTTCAGGTCTTTTGGTGAGTTAAGTTCGGGAAATTCGTCAGCTGGTGGAGGTAGAGGTGGAACTAGATGAGTCACCGGAGGTGGTTGAGTAATGGACGCCCCAGATGAGCGTTGCAGTTCAGCAAGAGTATGCCTTGAGTGGCAAGAGTAGTGCCTTGGGCGGCAACCCTAGTGGCAACAGTATCCATGCTCCGTTGAAGGCCCAATAGTATGTCTGCTATATTTTCTGGAATCTGAGCCATCACTAATGCTGGTGAGTTGAGTGGTGATGATCTAGCAGGTGAAGAAGGGGTATTCTGGACAGTTGATGTAGCTTTTGCTTTTCTTCGTGTAACTGGTGGCAAAGAAACTAACACTGGCTGACCCTGAACAAAATCTACACTTTTGCAAAGTCTACCAACGCGAGTCCACAGAACTTGGGGGATATCAGACATTTCGGATGCTATAGTGCCCAACTACCTTGCTGAAACAAAACGGGACCCCCAATCAGAATTTCATTAGCATCCCAGCTCAACTGATTACTGCTAATTCATGTTGAAAAACTGAACTCAACCCCATAAACTGAAATGACTGAACCACTCATCTGAATCTGAGAATTCCCATAAATTGCACATAACACATAGCAAGAAAGAGAACAAACACCCCTATGGGGGCTAGGGTTACCCTGTCCTAACTTTGAAATGATCTAAGGTTTCACTATTCAAACAAGCGGCATCATACATCCTAGAAATGAGAGAGCATCCTGTCCTAATTTTGGAAGGTACTATAGCTCATTATATGCACAAGGTTGGCTCTACTCTAGGGGTTGAAGTCAAGGTGACGTTACCAAAGAGTCCTTCGGGTCATAACCAATAAAGATCCCAGGAAATCAGAAGAGTCAAATAGCCTCTCTTCGGAGTCTGAGAACCTTAGATAGCAAAGCTAGATAGCAGAGCTACATAGCAGGGCTACCCTTTTGACAAATCTCAAAAGGTTACAACACAAGGCCTCTAAAGTATCGTAAAAATAGGTGTAGTGTCACAAAAAGCTTACCTGTGCTCCCACCAGTATCTGGGCAACACAAGGACTTGAAGTGCACCAATGAATGCAATGCAATGAACATATAATTGAAAATAAAGGTCATATCATGGAGTTCGAGTCAAGGTTTCATAAAATCCCCAGCAGAGTCGCCAGAAACTGTAACATGCCCGGGGGGTACCCGCGCGCGTTAAACAGTTCGGACCCCCAAGATCCCTTTGATCTATTCTCACGAGTGCAATGTGAAACATAGATGAGAGTCCAGATTTGGCAACTTTTATTGAAAATCCATTTTATTGCAATTTTGTAAAAAATGGACTGCGTCATCAGATCTCAGAGCCGCCACCTAATATTTTTGGAAAATTAAGAAACCCATGACTCGTGCCAAGGCCACTGTTCGTCGTTACCAAGGATGCTTGGCTCGGAACCTTAGGTATGAGAGGGGAAGGTCAATAATGAGCACCCCCGCCCACCCGATCAAAGATCGGCCTTTACTAACCATGATATGAATTTTATTTTATTTATATGTTCATGTTCTGATTAGTTAATAAATCCTAAAATTTACTATGTGAAGCATACAAGTATAGACTAGTTTGCTCAAATTGGAACAATTCAATTTTATGTTTGTTTTGCGAAAAGGAGATTCAGCTTCTAAAATATGATATGTGAATCATCTCAAGAACATGAGGTAGCGCACATAATCACATAAGAATTGATTAAATCCATAAATACAAACTTAGCCGAATCAAGATGCATGAAACATGGATGCAAAGCATAACTATGATGAAAAATAAATATGATGTTTATGTACGAACAAAGAGAGCAAGTAAAAGAACGGGATAGAAAGAAGCGGGCCGGGGAATTATTACAACATTTTAAATAATAATTACAAACCAAATTTGAGAGGGATGGGGAGAATATTACAACAAAATAAAAACCTCACAATACACTCAAAATAAAAAATAAATAAAATAAAAGCTTCATGTTCTTTGGAACTGCTGGCGAAAATTGGTCAATATTGGGAGATTACGCCATTTTGTTCGGAAGAAGCTAACCGACCGGGGGCAAATAGGCCGGCCGGCCAACTAGGCCAAGCAAAACCTATCTTGTTGCGAAACCAAGAAAAGGAACAAACAAAAAATATGTAGGTGGCTCAACTAACCACTGTCGGTTAGATTAAAAAAATAAGAAAACAAATATAAAATAAAATAAAAAGTGAAAACTCACAACATAAACCTAAAGCAATAAAACAAATATAAGATAGAGCATGCAAGATTATAACAAAACTAATATGAGACTAATACAAGAAAAAAATAAATAAATATGAGGTAGAACATGCAAGATTACAACAAAACTAATATGAAATTAAAGAATGCGAATAAAAATAAATAAATAAATAAATAAATAAATAAATAAATAACTATGAGCTAAACAAACCACTAGGATTATAACAACACACTATGAAATATAAAGTAAGAAAATAAATATGAGATAAACAAACCACTTGGATTATAACAAAACACTATGAAATAAGAAGCAAGAAAATAAATATGAGATATAAAATATAAGAAAATGAAAGACTAAAAATTTACATTCCAAAGAAAGATTGAACTTCTTGATTTCCAAACTTCCTCTTGATCACCCTCAAGTGTAGGAAGTGTGTTCTCAAATCCTCAATTCAAAATTATGGAGTTTGTGGTATGGAGAGTGGCTAACTCTCTAGTTTTTCTCACTTTCAATCACTAAACACTCTTTCTTTCAAGGCAATTAATCTTTGGCTATATCATAATTTTTGGAGTGGTTTTGGTGTATGGAAATGAGGAATTTCAGTAGCTATGGAAGGTATGGGGTGTATATGGAAGATAGGAATATTTTCGGCTCAAAAACTCAATTTTTCTCTCTTGTTTCACCATTTTCTCACTCTTTTCTCTTCAATCTCATGGTCCTCCCTCTCTCTTACAATATGATCATTCTATATAGGCAATGAGGGAGAGTAAAGGTCAAAAATAAGTTGGGAGACAAGGTGGAAGACAAGAATGTGATAGGAGGGCAAATTTTCAAGGTGGTTGCATGGGATACTCCTTTATGGATGCCAACAAAACCTCTTTTTGACAATGGGGGATGAATAGGTATAATGGAGGATAAGTTGAGATAATGGAGGATGAGTGGGTGCACTTAAATGGATCAGAAAAAAGGTAAATGTGGCATCCCAACCAAACCAAAACCAAAAAAAAAATGAGGCTACTGCTATTTTGGGCCGAGTCAACAAAATCTGCTATTAATCCCAACTTCAAATGGGAATATCTCTCGTATATGGACTATGTTTATGGTGATTCTTAGGTCTAAATTGAAGCCCCAGAAGTCTATTTTCTAATGGTGGTGGCCTCACATCTAAATTCTCAGTGTACGAAGAGATATGCCTAATTTAGTGAAGGCTGCTCATTTCTCTTGGGCTAGGTCAACAAAATCTGCTCTCATTCCCAATTTCAAATGGGCATATCCCCCTTATTTGGACTTGGTTTTAGGTGATTCTTGGGTCTAAATTGAAGCTCCAGAAGTTTACTTTCCAATAGTGGTAGCCTCACATCTAAATTCTAAGTGAGAAAAGCGACATTCCTAATTTAGTAAAGGTTGTTCATTTCCTTCTTAACAATTTGATGCTTATCCTTTCCCTAAACCAGTTTTCTTCCATCCCCTCCTGTTTCCTTCAAATCCAAACCTATCCAAATCTATAAAGTAGAATTTTTTTTTAAATATTGTTTTCAAAAAGTTCACCTCTCTTCCATTTATTTCCATTTTGTCCTTACTTGGTTTACTGAAAAGCGCAATATTTTAATTGAAGGGGAGCCTCGAAACATCGTAGAAACATTTGGAAAAATATTTTGGAAAGAGGGTTTTAAGGTCTAAAATAGTTTGGCCAAAAATGTGTGAAGGTAGGGATTAAAACTCAAATTCTATTTTTCTTGTTGAGGACTGCTAGGGAACACATTCTGATTATCATCATCGGGTAATCAATAGAAAGCGCCCAAGTCTTAGGGCCGGTCAAAATGTGATGTCTACAGATAGTAGGTTTCACCTACTATCCCAGTGTTATTGTGCCTTATTCATTTATTTATTTTTTAAATGTGTACCAATTCACTAATAGTATTTTAGAACATCATTTTTAGTGATATGTATTTTTTCCGTTATAGCTGCATCACTAACAGCATTATAAAAAACCAACCCTCACCTCATTAATGGGATAAAGCATCCCTTTTCATCATACTTCAACCAAATGGCTACTCTAATCATAATAAGTGTTAGAAATGACTTTGTAATATCTTATTTTTTTATTAATTTTAAGCATTAATTAAGATAGGACTCAAGCATTATTTTTAACCTTTTTAACTGGGTTCATGTCTAATACTGCGTAGTGAATAACATCATGTGTTTGGTTGCTCATAATTATTTTCGGATGAATGAGAATTCAACGCGTATTTTCAGATTCGTAGAAATAGTTATAGGTGAGTTTCCTACACATTTATGAAATGTGCTTGTCCCACATAAGAAAGGCTTAAGGATTTATATGGATATATAATCTAGCTTGATGATATAATTCAAATGGAGAGAGAGAAAACAAAGAGGGAGCGTTGGAGAGCAAGACCCAGTAATCCGAGAGAGAAAGGAAAAAGTCAGAGGGATCTAGGAGGTTGGAGCCCAGTAATTAGCAAGCATAGTGTTAGGAAATCAGCTTTCGATCCCCATCATCAAGGTCTGTTTACCGTTTTTGTGGATGAGATCCCTGAGTCCATGAATCCGAAGAACCTGTTCGGGTTATTTTCTAAGTTCGGAGTAGTGAAAGATGTCTACATACCCAGTAAAAGAAGGAAAGTCACTGGATAAAGGTTTGGATTTGTGTGATTCGATTGCCCTGTGGCTGCTTCAATGGCTATGCAAAAAGCAAATGGATTATGGTGAGATAACAAGGAACTTAAAGTCAAGGGAGCAGAGTATCAAAAAGGGCAAGGCTTGCAGTCAAACAAAGATCAGATTTCTTTTTGGCGAAGAGTGAATCATCCACATGCCAATTCCAGATCAGCATTGGGCCCTCATCATGCCAATCCTTGATCAACGCTGGGCCCTCATCAGGGGCTCCGAACAGCAGGGTTCAATTCCTTTGTTGAGGTGGTGAAAAAGGGCACTCCCTATCAAAATAACTTCTTGTCCATTTATGCTAAGGAAGCTGGGAATGCTTGGCTATATGAGAGTCTATTTCTTAAACTTAAATCCTTCTTTGCATTCTCAGATTTTGTGCAAGAGTGCAGGAGAAGAGGGCTCAAGGACATAGCTGCCCGAATGGGTAGTGGACGTGTTGTTGTGCTAACCTTTAATTCAATCCAAGAGATGAAGAGTCATGTTGAGAGTTTAAAGGAGTGGATATTCGACTAGTGTGTTTCAATGCAGGAATGGGAAGCTGGAGTAATTCCTACTCAAGAGAGGTGTGTTTGGCTTAGTTTCTTTGGCATTTCTCTTAACTTATGGAATGTTGAAACCTTCAGAAGTTTAGGAACTTTATGGGGAGAGGTGGTCCAATTTGATGAGAATAGTACCAGAGGAACTTCCTTTCAATATGGCAAGGTTAGAATTATCACCAGTTGTACGGATTTTATCAATGGTGTGGTGCTAGTAAAAAATAAAGGCAAGGAGTATCCCATGAGAATCTGCGAGAATCCTAACTCCTCTGTGGTAATGGAAAGGAGTATGTCCCAATGTGTTTGTAGACAAGTTGGGGAAGGTGCATCTGTAAATGGGGATGATCAGAAACAAAAAGATGTTCATAGTCCTGTGTTAGAAGGTGGTGGAAGAGGCAATGATGAGGGGATATGGAGGGGAGCATACGTGGAGGAGGTGGTGACCAACGGCAAAAAGGCCACATCATAGAGCACTAAAGTTGCTGAAGATGATCACAAAAGTTGGGTATCCGAGACTGTTGCAGATGTTGTAGGTAACAGTTTTGAAAAACCACTCGAGGGGGCTATTAGTAGTTTAAGGGGTGGGAGGTTGAAAGAGCCATCAGTACAGTTGAATGTAGATAAAATCATTGCTCTAGAGAAAGGTCTTTGTACTCAAGGCTTTACGAAAAGTATCAATTGGTTTGAAAGGGAAAAGCCCATTATCAACCTGGAGATGGTACTTGGAGAAGCCCAGTAGAGGGTATCTACTGTTGCACCTTCTATTGCACCTATTCCCTGTTGTGACCCGTCCCCACATGCCTCCAATTTTCTTAGTAATCATATGGCTCAAGCCCTGAATAGTGCAAATAGGTCTGCTTCTTCTCAAGGCTCATTAGTCAACTCCTCTATTCGTTTGCAAAGTGGTGGACCAGGTGTCAGAAGTAAAGGGAAGAGAAGACTTTACCGCAAAGGTCATTCATTCCCCAACTTTTTCCAAAGGGAAGCAATCTTTAGGGTTGCTGCAGCAGCTATATCACTATCCATTTCGCAAAATAGTCAGTCCAGTAGACCTAGTCAAAGAAGAAGGAAGTTAATTGAGGAAGCACAGGCCACTATTCATCTTGGTAAATCTTTGGGCATCAATTTTGAAGGTAAGGACTCGGAAATGATGAGAAAACTAGTTGATTTGGAAGTCAGAGATGCACAAAGAGTAGCAGGTGTTGATCAAGGTTTGGTGGATGGCAACTCTTAGCAGGTCTGTCAACTGGGGGTTAGTACAACAAATATGTTTGTAATGAAGATGTTATCCTAGAATATTAGAGGTATGGGAAGGTCGGAGAAAAGGTGCAGAATTAAAAATGTGGTTAAGGATAGGCAGATTGATGTTCTTCTTATTCAAGAGACCAAGCACAGTAATATACAAGCCAGAGATGCAAAATCAATATGGCCATGGGACAATATTGAATTTCTGGCTGTGGATGCTGAAGGGAATTCAGGGGGACTGTTATGTATCTGGAAGCCAGATGTTTTCTTCTTGTCAGAGTGTTGCAGCACCAGAAATCTCATCATCCTATCAAGTTTCACTCATGATCTTTTTGAATGTATTGTTCTTAACATTTATGCGCCGAATGATGCGATTAGGAAAAGGAAGCTTTGGGATTCTATAATTAATCTAAAGCAATATTTCTTGAAGCCCTGGTGTCTGGGAGGCAATTTCAATGAGATAAGGTACATGTTTGACAGGAAAGGCTGTAATAGGCGAGACAGAGGTATGCTACAGTTTAACAATTTCATTGAACATTTGGCATTAGTTGATATCCCTTTACTTGAGAGAAAATTCACTTGGTGTAACTCATTGGAAGGAGAGAGATGGAGTAAAATTGATCGTTTTCTTCTGGAGCCAATCTGGTTAGAGAAATATTGTTTCAAAATTTGGGGCCTACCTAGGGGAGTTTCTGATCATTGTCCCCTACTACTTATGGAGGATTCGAGGAATTGGGGTCCCAGGCCGTTCAAATTTATAAATGCTTGGGTTCTCCATTCTAACTTCCTAACAATAGTGGAGAAGTGTTGGGTTGAGTCCTCTGTCCAAGGTTGGGCTAGCTATAAACTGATGAGGAAGTTCAGCTTATTGAAATTGGAGTTGAAAAAATAGAATGTTGAAGTATTTGGGAATGTGGTGAACCAACTGAAGAAGGCCGAAGATGATTTACATGCTTCAGATATATATTAGCTGAATCACGACCTCTCAGCTCTCCAGAAACTACAAATAGTAGGGAAATTAGCAATCTCGTTTGGAAGCTTAGGAAGAGGAATGATAGGATTTGGTTCCAAAAATCCAGGTTGAATTAGGCACATAATGGGGATAAGAACACCAAATTCTTTCATATCATTGCAAGCAAAAGGCAAAGTAGAAACTTGTTGGATTCAGTGCTGTTTAATGGAATAAGGTATGTTGAACCGGGGATGATTAAACAAGTAGTTTCAAGGCATTTCTCCTTAGTTTTTGTTGAAGATTGGGCTCGTAGACCAAAATTAGTTGGGTTGTTTGTGACTCTCAATTCAACCGAGGTCAGAGAGGTTTTGGAAGCTCCCTTTACCATGGAAGAAGTTTGGAGGGTGGTGAAGGAAAGTAATGGGAACAAAGCCCTTGGGCCGGATGGTTTCAACATGGCTTGTGTCCAAAAGTGTTGGCAAATGATGAATAAAGATATTTTCCAATTCTTACAAGAGTTCCACTCCAACGGTAGATTGGTTAAAGGTCTGAATAGTTCATTTATTGCCGTTATTCTTAAGGTGGTTAGTCCTTCGAGCCTTGTGGACTTCAGACCTATCAGTTTATTGAACCTCGCTTACAAAATCCTATCCAAAGTTTTATCTCGTAGACTGAGCTTGGTTCTGCCAAATATTATTAGTGAAGTTCAATCTGCATTCATAGGTGGTCGTCATATTTTTGATGGAATCATGATAGCCAATGAGGTAGTGGATTGGTGGAAGAAACATAAAAAGAAGGGGCTGACTACCGCCAGAATTTCTATCCTTGTTAATGGCTCTCCAACTGATGAATTCTCTCCTAGTAAAGGGCTAAGGCAAGGTGATCCCCTTTCTCCATTCTTATTTAATATTGTTGTGGAGGGTCTAAACTTGTTGTTGGGTAGAGCTAAAGATATGGGGTTAATTAAGGGTGTTTCAGTGGGCTTTTCCGAGATTCAACTCACTCACCTACAATTTGCGGATGATACTCTAATATTCTGTGAAGCAGAAGAGGCAGAGGCGGTGACTATTAAAAGAATTTTTAGATGCTTTGAGATTATATCAGGGCTGAAGATAAATTTTCATAAGAGTGTGCTTTGTGGTGTAGGAATTGAGGAAGCTCATGCACAGGGCTTTGCATCTAAACTCAACTGTCAATGCAAAAAATTACCATTGAAGTATTTAGGTCTTCCTTTTGGGGCTAACACTAAGTCACGTAAGTCCTCGCAACCTATAGTGGACAATTTAAGTCAAAATTGGCCCTTTGGAAAAGAAAGTTGCTCTCTTTTGCAGGTAGAGTAACATTGATTAAATCTGTCCTATCCAACTTACCATGCTATTACTTATCTATGTTCAAATTACCTGTGGGTGTGGCGAAAATTCTTAATAGACTGCAAGCAGCCTTTTTGTGGGGGAGCTCTGATCAAAAAAGAAAAGTGCCCCTTGTTAAATGGAAGGTAGTCACAGTTAGTAAGAAGCAAGGTGGGTTAGGCATTGTAAATCTAAAGGAAATGAATAGCAGTCTCCTCTTGAAATAGTGATGGAGATATGGGGTAGAGGATTAGGCATTATGGAAGAAAGTTATTAATAGTAGATATGGAGCTTTAGGAGGGGGTTGGTTTCTTAATCTTAAGCCTTCTAGGAGGGTGTCTATTGTGTGGAATGAAATTCTATCTGGGGTAGAAGTTAATGTAGATTTACTTGCCTTTTTCCTATCCAATATTGAAATCATTTTGGGTGATAGTAAGAGAGTGCATTTTTGGTTAGATAAATGGTTGAGGAATACTAAGCTGAACGATGAATTCCCGAGGTTATTCAGTTTGTCTACCGAGAAGGAGGAGTCCCTGGAATTTTTTTGTGAGAAGAAAGGAAGGAGTATAGGGTTGGAATCTATCCTTTAGGAGGCCTTTAAGGTTTTGGGAGGAGGCTGGGGTTAATCGGTTATATATCCTGCAAGCAGAGGCTCCTTCCCTGAGATCAACCCTTCCAGTTTCTATTAGGTGGCAGAGGTCTCCAACTAGGCAGTTCACAGTTGCTGCAGTGAGAGATTGGTTGGCTACTCATCATGGCCCAAAGTTGTTGTTACCCTCACTATTATGGGGTAATGTGGCTTCCCCTAAAGTTCAATTTTTGGGTTGGTTGATCTGGAAGGGCAGAGTTAAAACTTCTGATTTTCTGCAAAGAATTGGAGTACTTAGTAGTAGTGTAAGCAATGTTTGCCCCTTTTGCAAAACCGAACCTGAATCTTTGAACCATATTTTCTTGCTGTGTAGGGGCATTTGGGAGTCATGGAATGATTTGTTACTTTTGTGAGATATAAACTGGGTAACACCTACTGTAGTTGTGGACTTGTTACATCGGTGGATGGGCTTTAAATGCAAAACGATCATCAGGAAACTCTAGAATTTAGTACCACTGGCTATGCTTTGGTCTATTTGGAAAATGAGGAATGATTGTATTTTTAATGGGTGTACACCTAACCTGCAGGATTTGAGTTGTCTTGTTAAGTGGAGGGTGGCCTTGTGGGCCAAATTCAACCTTTCAGGTTTCTCTTACTCAAGGCATGATATTGTACACAACCTAAGGCAAATTTTATTCTGCTGTTAAGTGTGTGCTGATTATTTTGTTATTTTGCTTGGTCAACTTTTGTTTTGTTATTATCTTGTCTGCTTGCTCTGTGTTTGCTGGTTCTGTAAGTTTTGTTTGGTCTGCCGGTCTTGATCTGGATTGGTGTTTTTTGTTATTCATTTGGCGATTTTCCCTCTGAGGGTCTGCTCTGTTTATCTGCTAATCTGGTGCAGTTTGAGAAGCTGTATGAAAAGCTGCTAATCTGGTGCATTTTGTTAATTTGGTGCCTCTATGCTATCTTACTGAGGGTCTGCTAGATTGGTGTTTTTTTGTTTTTCATTTGGTGTTTTTCCCACTGAGGGTCTACTCTGTTAATCTGCTAATCTGGTGCAGTTTAAGAAGCTGTATGAGAAGTTGCTAATCTGGTGCCTCTGTAGAATTGCATTCTTAGCTGCTGCTTTGTTATTGATCTGTTGATCTGCTGCTTTGTTATTGATCTGTTGTTCTTGCATTCTTTGTTGGTTCGTCACCAACAAAGTCTTGGTATGGTGCTGTCATCCCCCCTCCCCCTCCTCTCGTCTCTCCTTTATTGTTATGTACCTTTGTTGTAAGGTTTTCCTCATCAATAAATTTCTTTTGGTTGATAAAAATATATATATATATATATACTCTAGCTTGCCATACTTAGGATGGGCCCCAAAGGGCACCCCAAGTTTTGTATGGAGGGGAGTTATGGACAAAGTGGGATTGGCCCAAAACCACCACGCGCGTGCTGTCACCGTCCGGGCCCAGGGGCATGGTGTGGGTCGGGTCGGGTCCTAACTTTAATTTTTTGGACAAAATTCGTTTGAATTTTTCCAAATTCTTACGGGAATTTTTTTTTCCTTACGAAAATAATTCAAATTTGCACCAAATTTTCAAATTCGAATTTCTAAAATTTTCAGGTTGCCTCCTTTCCAAACAGGTACTGTTTCGGTCGTAACTTTCTGGCCATGTCCGAACAGCCTCCAAGGCCTACCCGAATAGGTGCATGGTTGGCTATTAATAGCCTGCCATTCCAACGTTTTAGTAAATAAAATTTTCAACATTTCTTCATTATTCTTCCTCTTTTTGTCCTCTTGTCTTTTGCATCTGTCCAGCATTTAATCTTAGGAAAAGAAAGCGATAGTTAACGCATAGTTTTGATTCGCCAGACTTTAGTTTGTCGTGTTGCAAATCAAGTATTAGTCATTGCATCATGAGAAGTAGACGCCAGTAATTCTCGAAGCACTAGAGCGAGGGCAAAATCTATTTTAAGGAGATTGTGTCCAACAAAAGTCTCGACTTAAAATTTTTGTAAGCAATTAATTCAGAATATAATTTATTTAATTATTTTCTAAATTATTTAATTTTTTGTTGTTGTTCATTTTATGTACATTTTACACACACACAACTAATGAGGATAACAATAAGATCACACAACTCCTCAAAATTTGGTTGTATGGCACTGAACATACAATCTCAAACCTTTCATCTCAGCCACCAATGTAATAAGCTCTCCACTAAACCCAAGGCCAAAAGACATCTTTGCAGTAGCAACAATCCCCTGAGCCATCCCTTGCTACACACAATGACATACTTGCTTCAGGTTAGACACTATATCATGCGTTGAATACTTAAACTCTTTCAAATTTGATTTCACCCACAAAGCAACTCTGACCTTCACCAACTCTTCCAATTCTGCCAAATTTACAGGTCATATAATTTAAGCACTTTCTTTTCTTCCCAAGAAAATAAGGGCCTTCTAAAAGCTAACTTCCAGTCTCTACCCTCTCATTTCCTTTGGAAAAACTCACACAGTGTACTATCTTTTTCATTTGACAAGATGAACAATTTGGGGAAAACTTCTTTAAGACTTTGATTGTTAAACCATTTATCAACCCAGAACTGTAATCTTCTGCTATTACCAACAACAATTTTGAAATTCTGCAAGAAGAATTCACTCATAGTAGGATTAGATGATACCACTGATAATACATCCTGCCACAGAGAAGATAACAAACCTGATTCCACTGATAATGGGCTCTATCTGCCACCTAACCCTCCATACTTACTGCACACTAATTGTTTCCACAATGCTTTTGTGATAACCCTGGTCCGTGTTATGCATATTAATCTTAATTATGATTGTGATTATGTGTTTGATATGATTTTGAGTGCCATTTATATGAATATATGTTGTTTTGAATTTCTATCTGTTCACCGTAGGAAAATCTGTTTGATTTTCTGCTTTAGAATTTAAATTGAAGGCCTTATCGGCCACAGAAACTGAAATTGATTACACCATTGTGATTAACGTGATTTTTAGAGCCTATGGTGAAATATAATTGAAAATTTATTTGAATCAAAATAATTAGATTCAGAACGATTAATTAATGTACCATTACTTCGTCTTAATCCATTTTACTAAGAGAGCCTATAAATAGGCCAACTTACACTCATATACACCTTGCTATGAGCTCAAAAATCTGAATTTTGCTCTCTAGAGAGAGAGAGAGAGAACCGACTTTGAGAGAAAGAGAAGACATCTATGTGCATTTTGGCTCAAGGGTTGTGAATTTGGAAGGCTAGGCTCAAGATTTAACTACAATTGTGAAGATTGAAGCTCCTAGGTGAGTAATTGAGCAAAGATTTATGAGTTTAAGTTTGTAATTTTGTGAATTCAAAGCTAAATGGTAATCAAGAACATGAGTGGAGTTGGTTTTGGTGGATTTGAAGTCAATGAATACATGCATGTAAGAAATTGTCACGAATTTGTATAATTGAGCATGAAATACATGATCCATGTTGAATCTTGATTTAAGTTCATGCTTTTGATCACCATCTACATCATTTAACTTGGAAATAGGAGTTGTATCCCACATGCAAATACAATTCATAGAGGTATGAGTTTTGAATACATGAATTTGTTATGTTGGAAATAAGTTTGGTGTAATTTGGGGCATGCATGTAATTAATTCATGAGATTTGAGCTTCATAATGTGATGAATTATTGTTTGTATCATGTTAGAGGATGTACACATGAGTTTTGGGGTCATAATATGCAAGATATGTTAATTTGAATGCAAGTTTGAAGCTTAAATAAAATTCTGGAAAACCCAGAATTCGGCATGTCTGCTTGAGCGTGAAATGCTAGCTCGCAGAACTTTTGCAGACATGGATGTCAGCTCGATCGGAGAGATTCACACTCGAGCGCCAAGCCGTGTGGTTGGGCTTCCAGCTCGAGCGTCCGAAGTTACGCTCGAGCGTAAAAATGAAGCAACCAGTACTTTTGCAGACCGTGGGGGTCCGCTCGAGCAGCGAAATACATGCTCGAGCAGGGAGCCCTGTTTCAGAAATTTTGAAAAGATAAATTATGTTTCATTTTTCGTTCCCTTTCTTTTCTAAGCACTCTTAGGCACACATTAAGCGTTGCAAATGAGTTAAGAGGATAAGAAAGAAATCTAAGAGGAATGTATGAATTAAGAACGGATTGAACTCGTTTGTGACATGTTATGTTTATGAAATACGTAGGGTCAAGCACGAGGACAAATCATCCAGCCGATCACTGTGAGCAATATCTTAGTAAAGATATTTTGAAGTATGTTATTTGTCCTATTGCTTATTCCTATTAAAGTTTTGTAAGCTTGTTAATTTGAATTGTAGACAAATATCCGTTATGCCATATGATTGGGCCAAAGGCCGTTTGACATGAATAAGTGGGCCAGAGGCCGTTTGACATGAATAAGTGGGCCAGAGGCCGTTTGACATGAATGATTGGGTCAAAGGCCGTCTGACATGAATGATTGGGCCAAAGGCCGTCGGATATGAACGATTGGGCCAAAAGGCCGTTGGATATGAATGAATGGGCCAAAGGCCGTCGAATATGAGTGAATTGGGCCCGAGGTCATTTGATACGTCTAGAGCTTCAGTCGTTTGATATACTAGATAGAAACATGAATTAGGCCCAAGGCCGTTTGATATAACTGTTTCAAAGTTCATTCATGTATCTTCTTTACTTAGTATTATTCACTGGGCTTTCGCTCACTCTCATTCATGTGTCTGTAGGTGAGCCAAGAAATGTCCAAACCCAGCCTCAATGAAGTATACGAGAAATAGTCGAGGTTTTGAAGAGTCAGCCTAAATGTCTCATGCACGAGACTTGTTTCACCATTTTGTTCTTTTGTATATCTTTGCTACGTTGGCGAAAATGCTGGATCACTTTTGTATATAAGTTTTGTTTAGTTGACTGTTTGATTAAAAGTTCCTGGACATAGATTAACTCTATGGGTTGTGGTGTGTGAGTTGTTATAAAATATTTCTGGAATGATTTTGCTACATCATGTAAGCACAGCTCTACGGACAAAATTTTTAAGTTGCTTCTGTCTGGCTCCTTAACTCTGATGGAGTATATTTTATTTGTTTCGAGCCCTCAGGTAATCCCTTGATTACTAGCTGGTTATGACCTTAATCCATAGGGGTGGGTTTGGGTCATGGCAACTTTCTCTTCTTTGTCATACCCCTACCACCATTTAATTAGTAACACAATTGTTAACCTCCTCTCCATGATTCTTACTCAAGCAAACCTCATTCCAACTAACTAGATGCCCTTTTCTTTTAATTTCTGATCCTCCCCATAGAAAATTAGATTGAATTCTATCTAGTAATTTTGGAACACCCACTGGCATCTTGAAATAGATAGGAAATAGACTGACAAACTTGACATCACTGATCTTATCAAGGTTGGTCTTCCTGCAAAAGATAAAAACCTTCTCTTCCATGAAGCTAACTTCCTCTTGAACTTATCTACCACATGCTTCTAAGTATTCTTTCTTTTTGGGTTTGCTCCTTATGATAACCCTAGATAGTTCAAATGCAATTTCTGACTAAGGTAATTAATATATATATATATATTAACAAAATCCTTTACTACCTTATCCTGAACACCTACTCCACACGCCTTGCTTTTGTGAAATTAATTTTGAGTCTTGACATTATCTCAAAACATCTTAATATTCTCTTTATAGCAATGATTTCCTCCCAATCAACTTCACAGAATATAATAGTTACATCAACAAACTGTAGGTGGGATAATTTCTGATCATTTGGTCCTATTGATGCTTCTCTAATCAAACCCACTTCTTTTGCTCTTCCCAATAATAGATTAAGGCCCTCTGCTACAATGTTAAAAAGGAAAGGTGAAAGTGGGCCACCTGACCTAAGACCTTTTTTTGGGAAAAACTCTACTAAAGGTGATCCATTTACTAGCACTGAAACTCTAGTTGTAGAAATACAAGACTTTATCCACCCCACCCATTTTGTACCAAAACCCAAATTGGTCATCATTGAAAGTAGGAACTCCCAGTTCACTAAATCATATGCCTTCTCAAAATCCAACATTAGAATAATTCCTTTCTTTCTTGATCTTCTCCACCAATCCACCACTTCATTGGCTATAAGTACCCTATCCAAAATGAATCTTCCATTCAAAAAGGCTCTTTGAACTTCACTGATAATCTTTGGTAACACCTGCCTCAATTTTCTTGATAAGACCTTGGCTACTATTTTGTACATTGAGCTTACCAAACTGATTGTTCTATAATCACTTAATCCTATGGGGTTTTCTTTCTTAGGGATTAAGGTAATAAAAGAACTATTCACTCCTTTGGCCAGCTTACCATTAGAGTGGAAATCATTCATCACCTGCACTATCTCACCTTTTATTACGTTCCAACATTTCTCTATGCAGGTTATATTAAACCCACCTGGCCCCGGAGCTTTGTTACCATCACAATCTTTAACAACTTCCCAGATTTCTTCCTTTGTACTCTGCCTCTAGCAATTCAGATGATTCAACAGGGCTAATTAAAGCAAAAAAAAAAAAAAATCAGACAACTGTGGCCTACACCTTCATTCTTCAGCAAACATCTGGCTAAAATGTCTCACCACTACTTGTTTAATCATATTAGGCTGATCATGAATAATTCTATTTCCATTAACAGAGTCCACCAAGTTTTTTCTCTACCTTCTATTTCCCATTATGTGAAAGAACCTGGCCTTTTTATCCCCATTTTCAGTCTATATCATCTTTGACTTTTGATGCCACAACCACTCCTTTTTGCTCAAATCCCAGACTATGCTTCTAATATCTCTTCTTCTTTTTATCTCAGGTTCTTGCAAATTCCTCTCTTTAGTTTTTAAATCCCATTCATGTAATTCCTTTTCAACTTTTTTCAGTTGCTCATCAATGTTTCCAAACACTTCCCAGTTCCACACTCTTAAATGAACTCTCAGATTTCTTAACTTTTTCAATAGCCTATAGCTAGCCCAACCATTGACCTAAGATCCTTTCAAAGATTTCTTCACTTTTGACTTGAATTTAGGGTGCAAACTCTAAGCATTGATGAACCTAAATGGTTTTGGGCCCCAATCCCTCTCATCTTCCATAAGAAGTACTAGGTAGTGGTCAGAGATGCTTCTTGGTAGCCCCTACCATTTAAATTGGAACTTTTCCACCCATCTAGGATCAATTAGAAATCTATCAATCCTACTCCATCTATCACATCCAATGCATTTCACCATGTGAAGGTTTTGACTAGCATTGGTAAATCTAGTAACTCCAGATTCTCAATTAATTCGTTAAAATCCTTCATCCACCTTTCCCTCCTAGAGCATCATTTTTTTTTTCACACACAAATCTTATTTCATTGAAATCCCCACTTACATACCAAGGGCTTAAAAAAAAAGGGTTTAAGCTTAACTAAGGACTCCCATAATTGTCTTCTTTTCAAAACTTCATTGGGTGCATATACATTTATGATGACACACTTAAAAGATTGATATGCAATACCTGTCAATAGGATAAAATTTTTGTTAATGCATCACTCTTTTAACTGGAAAATTTTTGGATTTCACAAGCATAAAATGCCACTAGCACTTCCTTCTACACCAACATCCATGCAATCCGACTCCTCCCATGGCCATAGTGACTTTGGAAAAGCATCGTCAATACTGTTTCTCTTTGTCTCTTGCAATAGAAGTACATCAATCTTCCTCTCCTTAATGAGATTCTTTATTTTACTCCTCTTTTCAAGTCTTCTCATGCCTCTTACATTCCAAGATAATATCTTTATAAGAAAACTACTAACCTACACGAAATCCCCTTGTAGCTACTAAAATTAGCCTAAGGAGCTAGACACTCACCTTTCATTCTTCTCAAATCCTTCTTTTCAAGTTCAATTATTTTGCTAACCACCTCCTTCTACTTCCCTCACTATTCAGACCTAAAATTTTCCCAACTTGAATTGTAGCTTGAGCTTCATTCTATAGCTTTCTCATTCTCCGTGAGTTGTTGCTCTGCGAAAGTGACAATGAGATTGCAACTATTGCTGCTATAAATATGGCACCTCTCTGTAGACAATTGTTGAAGAGAACATCCTTTTGCTTAGTTTGATTTCAACTATGCTTTGCCCTATTTCTTAGCTCAGCTGCTTTCCTTTTGCTTTGGTTCATCCCTGTTTTAGAATCATTCCCCTCTCTTGTTGGGTTGCTTGTTTCACTCTTCCATGGGCTGGTGGAATACCAGATGGTCTTCTCTGTGTTTGGGCTACACAGTCACTTAGATTCAAAATCTTAATAATAGGCCCATTAATCAAGGTCCTAATCTGATTTCCATTCAAAACCACCTCTAAATTTATATTGGACCTTGCACCCTTTGACCCAAAGATATTTCCTATAAACCCCGGAGTGCAAATATGGCCTTCAACTATTTGAATTTCATTTCTTGGAACACCCACTTTCTCCAGACCATCCTTTATACATCCTCCTCCAACGTCTGAGTTCCCTATAATGCACACCGTTTCTTTTACGACTGAGATAGATAACCACTTATTACTTTCATTATTCTCCTTTATTTCTCTATCCATCGTGTCCTTGTCATCATTTGGTATATCAAATTTTCTTCTGAGATTCCCCGCCCCTGCTTTTGCATCTTCATCGTCATTCTTTCCTCGTCCACCACTTTTGATAGTTGATCAATTTCATCCTAAGCATCAGAGTCTGAGACCTCATTCTCTTGGCATTTGCTCATACAATGACATGGATTGATTGTTGCTGGTAGCTCTTTACACACTCGAACTGGAAAAATACTTCCATTGCAATCAACATTAATCACTGTATTTATGAACTCCATTCTGGTTGTGATTACCCGTACCTTCCCATATTGAAAGGTGTGGCTCGTCTTTTTCGTGCCCCCTTTCGGAAGGTTTGAAAAGAAGGCCTTCACTGTTCGGACTCCCGCAGTTCTGAATCTAACTTCACAAAGTGCAATGTGAAACTGATAATCACTAAAGAGTCCAAATCTGACAAATCTTTTTGAAAAATCGATTTTAAATTAAATAATGCCAAAATTGGACTGCTTTCCCAGATATAGAGTGGCCACTTAAATATTTTATTTTTGGGAAATTTAAGAACCCTGACTCGTGCCAAAGGCCACGTGTCCGTCATCACCAAAGTTGCCTCGGCTCGGGAACTTAGGTATGAAGGGGGAAGGTCATGAATTGAGCACCCCTGCTCGCCCGATCAAAGATCGGCCTCTACTAATTATGATATGCTTTTATAAGCATTATGCGTTCTTGTTCCAGTTATTGGCTAACTTTACTATGTGATGCGCACAAGCAAGTATAGACTAAATCGCAAGAATTGGAACAACTCAATTCATGTTTGTTTACGAAAATGGTTTGAATTTTTCACCTCAAGTGGGCTTAAAGATTGCGGTTTTTCCACCAAACATAGTGGGCTTAAAACATGATTTTCCACTCAACAAAGTGGGCTTAAAACATACATTTGTTGAATCATTCCAATTCAAGCACCAAGCCTTCATCCACAGGCATTTATTCAGTTTAGCATTTAAGCACATAGCCTCATGGCAAACATGCTAAACATGGCAACATTCACATTCATGCAATATGCTAAAGCATTAAAAACTCATCTAGTACTCAAAGCTAGGAAAACATGACTTAGAAAAATATGCATGATTCCTAACTATACAAGATGCCTAATGCAACACATGCAATATGCGATTAATAGGTTCGGCTACTAATATAGCATATGAAGTAATTTAAATAACATGTGATTAAACACATATTCAAATAAGATATTGAAATGGTAATGCAGTTTGAATGGTATGCTGAGCCTCAGTGCATGCAATACTAATGAATGGATGGAAGCATGCTGTAGACGCGCCCGAACGTCCCGGGAAAAATCCCGTTTTGTTCATTTGGGCTTACTACAGTTCAGACTCAAATGTCACGGTTCTTAATCTGATCTTGCAAAGTGCAATGCAAGAATGATAAATCACCAAAAGAGTCCAAATACGGCAAATCGTTTTGAAAAACTAATTTTTTAAAAAAAAGTGCCAAACATGGACTGCTTTGCTAAATATAGAGTTGCCACTTAAATATTTTATTTTTTGGGGAAATTTAGGAAACCGTTACTCATTGCCTAAGGCCACATGTCCGTCATCACCAAAGTTGCCTCGACTCAGGAACTTGGGTACGATTGGGGAAGGTCAGCTATGAGCAACCCCGCTCGCCCGATCAAAGATCGGCCACTACTAAACATGATATCTTGTTTTTGAAAACACATGCGTTCTTATTTTGGTTATTAGCTAGAATTACTATGTGATGCGCACAACACATAAGTATAGAGTAGATCACCTAATTTGGAACAAAGCATCGCAGATCCGTTTGTTTGCAAATGGTTTGAAGTTTGCTACTCGCAAGTAGGCTAAAACAAGGATTTCAATGAATTGTCCCAATTCAAGTAATCCAACCTTCACCCACAGACATTCAGGCAGTTATATCAGATAAGCAATTAGCCTCATGGCAAGCATGCTGTCATGTTAACACTCACACACACGCAAGATGCTAAAGCATAAACACTCATAGTGTACTTCGAGCCAAAACAAAGAACATGTTAGTAATCAAATGTATGATCCAAGTCCATGTTAAGATGGCTAATGCATCGCAGGCAAAATGCAACTAGAATAGGCTCGGCTAGTGTAATGCATAAGAGATGTGACAACTCGATACATGTATTCAACTTGGAATTGAAATACAATGCAGTTAGTATGATGAGCCGAACCCGGTGCATGCAATATAGATGAATGAATGCAAACATGGATAGCATAAGGATGCTGAATGAAACATGCCCTAAGACTAACCATCGTAAGCGGTAAGTAAAAGGGAGAAAGACGTGGGGTTGGAAGACATTCACACACGCACGCACGCTTATTACACAATTATGCCCTCTCGACGGAGGGACCGAAAGAATAATACAAATGAACTAATTAACTAACTAACAAGCTAATTAATTATTAAACAACACTTAACTAATTAAGCAAATTAATTGAGCTACAAAAGCAGTAAAATAACCTCAGGAAGAGGGATGAATGCATGCTCGGACGGCTTCGCTCGGAAATCCATCGCCATGTCACATGTTGCCTCTGTTTGCACTGCTCTGTACCTCTGAAAACTATGCCAACTTCTGTGACACTTCTGAATCACCTTGTGGGCATGCTGTGAGGTCATCGACCAAGAGGTGAGGCCATCGGCCAAGGAAATGCTGCCATCGACCGAATGTAAGGATCTCGGCCAAAAATGTTTAGCCGACCAGCACTGGATATGGTCGGTCGACCATGTGTTCCTGCAAAATGCTGTTTTGCTGCAGCAGAGGACAAACAGAGCATGGCAATGCATTTTCAAGGCAATGTGGGCACCACCACCCTCCTTATCATGTCTATAGCTCAAAGGAGTATGGTTCTCGACCCTCGAGCCATCAATCACGCATTTCAATGCATGATGGCCAAAGGAGCCAAGTGTGCAATTCAATATCAAATGAAATACACATAACACATAATGGGTCCCCAAACCTCTATCGTGATTGATCAAGAGGCAAGGGATGCATACATGCAAGCAAGACTAATGCAACATGAGCATGTTAATGACAATGCCATACAAGGCTAATGGCAACAAGCATGCGAAATGCAATGCAACTTAGACAAGCATGCAAAATGCAACATGGACATTCAAGCATGCAAGGCAAACATGTGACAACATGTAAAGGGACAAGATATGCAAACATGCAAAGCTACTTTAACAAAAGCATGCTAAAGCATGAAATTTACCAAATATGCAACAAGCATGCGACAACATGCAAGGCAAGCATGCAACAACATGCGGGGATGGACTTAAACCAAAATGGACAGCTCTCAAATAGGTCCAAATTAGTGGCCAAAATGCTAAGAAATGATGGACAAAGTACATACAAACATATATGCCAATTGGCCTATCACCTAAGCATAAGAGGACAACTTTTAAGCACACTTAAAAGAGGTGAAAAGCATGCAAATGTGACAACATTGCATGCTCTGGAATGATGCTAGGGGTGATGCCAAATCACATAAACAAATCAAGCATAGCATGCATAAGGCTCAAAGCCTAAGGCTTGTGAAGGGACTTGAACCAAAGCTACACAAAACAAGGAGCATATGGCCAACATAACCCAAAATAGTCCTAAATCATGTCAAGATGATCCTAAAACATGCAAGGAATGAAGCCAAAACATGTTAGAACAAAGGACCAAAAGCATGAAGCAAACATGGTCACAAAAGAGGTGTTATACTACACCTATCAAAGCCAAACATGGCATGACTTAAGCAATGAAAAACAGAGTTAAGGCATGGTAAAACAAGCCCAAAAACCTACTTAGATGGAATCCAAAAGGCCTAAGCATGGAAGCATGCACAATGATCCAATCATGAGGCATAAAACATCAACTCTTTAAAACATTAAAGGAGTGATAAATGCAAGTATATGGGCATACTATATGGACTGACATAACATAACAAGTGATGCCAAATCACTGAAATAAGCCAAGTAATGCATGCTAGGGGATTCAATACACAAAGCTTACAAGCTAGATTGAACCAAAGCTATACAAGGCAAGTCATGGATGATCAATACAACTAAAATCAGATCTTGAACATGATAAAACATGAACAAAATCTTCTTTAAGCTAAGCCAAAACATGCAAGAATGGTATTCTAAACACAAGATGCATGTTAAGGAAAATAAGGGGATTACAAGGCAAATAAGGGGATTACAAGGCAAGTACATGAAGCATGTAAGAGGCCATCAAACCAACTCAAAACAGAGGTACATTATGGCAAAACAAACCCTAATACACACTGAAATGAAGCTAAAACAAGCTAAGAATACAAGCCACCAACATAAGCCATTTATGCTAACATTCAAGATGACAAGGAGAGGGGATGACCCTCTCCTATTTGAGAAGGCCAAGACAAGGTGATCTGAAAGCTTAAAAACAAAGCTCAAGAACAAGGCCAAACAAGGCCTAAGAGGGGGGAAACAACCCCAAACACAAAAATGACCTTAAACAAAGGTCTTAAGCACTAAAAATCAAAACTTTTATCAGCTATATTCTAGGCTTAAAATAATAAGCAAGAAGGGCTAAAAGCTTAAGCAAGAATGGGGTATCTAAAGCAAGGAACTCACCCTTGTAGAACCTCTTCAAGAACAAAGCTCCAACAAGTTTTCTGAGTTCAAACCCACCCAAGAACATTGAAATCAACCTCCTAGAACCTCAGCAACCAAGGATGGTGTTCTAGTGTGTGTTGGTGTACAATAGTAAGACAATACTACACTTTTGGACACAAAAACAAGGCTAAACAAGGAAGAATAGATACAATACTATATCTATCCTCTCAAGAACAATTTTTCTGAACCTTGGAGGAGGGAGGAGGGGCTCTCTCTTTATAGAAGCTCAAATTCTAAAGTTTCTTGGAGAAGCTAAGTAAGGCTCAAATCCCTCCATACGTGTATGGAGGGGGTGAATTGTGCATGCCAGCTGTGCCAACTGGCATAAAATATCTGCATAAAGCAGATGAACAGGGTTCTGCTAGCAAAAATGGCCGATCGACCAACACAATGGCCGGTCGACCAAATAGAGTGCCGATCGGCCAACACTCTTGGCCGATGGCTAGAAGCCAGGGCCGATGGCTTCAAGCCTTGGCCATTGGGTTGAGGAAATGGCCAACAAGCCACCCTCTTCCCTCAAAAGTAAAAACACAAGTGTTTGGTCCACAACCAAGCACAAACAAACAAGTTAAGAGATCTTGAGGCAGGGCGCGCGGCTAAGACCTCCGAGAATTCAAAACGAACACGAACATGGATGATCATCGAATGTTCAAACGATGACGTCCAAGTCTTGAGGACATTCAAAAATGGGGTGTCTAAACATGCGATATGCTAATTTGAAATATGCCCCTAATCTAACCATCAAAGGCGATTAAATAAAAGGGAGAAAGACGTGGGGTTAGAAGACATACACACACGCACGCACGCATACTTATTACAACATTGTGCCCTCGCAAAGGAGGGTCCGAATAAAAAATAGCTAAGCTAATCTAAGCTAAGCTAATCTAATTAAGCTAATTAGACTAATTATTACAAGCCAAAAGAATAACTAGCTAAGCTAATTACTAATTATTACAACACTTTAACTACCTAGTAAACTAATTAATTAATTTATAACACCTAAGCATTTAAGATATTAAACTATGTTGCCACTGCTCCGCCTCGAGAAGTGGAAGATGCACATGCTCGATTCTCACTCGAAAATACCTTCGTTTTGCTCTCGAAAGTCTCTATTTCTAGAGTTGAACATTTCCAAGCTCCACCTTACCAAATCTTTGTTGAGGTTTACATTAGTGGTCTGCTGGCCATGGAAGACAGCTACTGGCCATCTGCCGACTAGAGAGGTGTCCTGCCGGCCATCAATAGTGCACTATCGGCCACGGATGGTGACCTGTCGGCTACTAATGCACTGGATCACTATGCTGCAGCAGAGTACAAAAAGAGCAAAAAGAGGGTTCTTCCAAGGATTTGTTTGTACTGTATCCCTCCATATCTATACTATATATTAAGCAAAGGGGGTTTTTAACCCCAAGCCTTGTGGGAGCTCCAATCTCCCAATCTAAATTTCCTAATTTTTTGATTTAAAAAAAAAAAACTTTAGCATTTATTAACTTCTCTCAACCCCCAAGTCTTACCCTCATAATAACACTTTAATGTATTAAGAACAAGTATAAAAAAAATTATTTAAAATCCAACACATATGAATTCCTTGAAAAGTCCCAACACATATGATTATTATCCCTCATAATAATACTTTAATGCATTAAGAACAAGCATAAATTTTTTTTTTCTTGAAAAGTCAAATACATATGATTATTATCAAAATATTAAACTTTAATATAATAGAAAAAAAGACATTTAATTCCTTAAAAAGTCTAACACATATGATTATTATCAAAATATTAAACTTTACTACAATATAAGAAAGGAAAAAAATTTAAAAATCACAATTCACATATATAGATAATTGTAAACAGAATCCATGTATAGCACGGATGATATGCTAGTCTATACTATATATTAAGCAAAATGGGGTTTTAAACCCCAAGCCTTGTGGGAGCTCCAATCTCTCAATCTAAATTTTTAGATTTTTTGATTTAAAAAAAAAAAACCTTAACATTTATTAATTTCTCCCAACCCTCAAGTCTTATCCTCATAATAATACTTTAATGTATTAAGAACAAGCATAAAAAAAATTCTTTAAAATCCAACACATATGAATTCCTTGAAAAGTCTCAACACATATGATTATTATTTCTCATAATAACACTTTAATGCATTAAGAACAAGCATAAAAAAATTTCTTGAAAAGTCCAACACATATGATTATTATCAAAATATTAAACTTTAATATAATACAAAAAAGGAAAAAAAGAAGACATTTAAAAATCACAATTCACATATATAGATAATTGTAAATATATGAAGAAAAAGGAGGTTTCTAAACCCCAAGCCTTGTGAGAGCTCCAATCTCTCAATCTTAATTTTTAAAATTTTTGATTTTAAAAAAAAAACCTCAACATTTATTGATTTGGTCAAAATTCCCTGATCAGCATTTATTAAATTTTTTCAATCCACATGTTTTTCTACATGCCTGCATTTATTGATTTGGTCAAAATCCCCTGATCAACATGTATGCATTTATTGATTTGATCAAAATCCTTGATCAGTATTTAAATTCCCTCATACAAATAATTATAGATACAGTCTGTACATAGTTACTACAGTAACTTTTTTAATTTCTCCTGTACACTATGGTTAGTGATAAAATTGTTAAATTATTTTTATAAAAAATATTAAAAAACATAATTTATATATTAAAAAAATTAAAATAAATATAAATATTTATAATTATCCCGTGCGTAGCACGGGTGATAGGCTAGTCATCTCAATATCTCAAAGGAGTGACACATTTGGATCCAAAAACCTCCAATCAAGAAAGTTCATTGCATGATGGCCAAAGATCCAAGTTGTACAATTTCGATAAATGTGCAAATATGACCAATAAGACCACCACCATATCATGCATGATCAAGGACAATGGTAACCTAGGAAAGTGGCACATTTAATCACTTTTGAGTGTGAAATGTCCCATTTTCCTTATGTTCAAATTAACATCCAATTTGAACACATGTAATGCAACACAAAAAGATGCTTATCTTACCTCTTTTACTTGTCACTTTTGTTTACTCATTTTAAATACCAAATCATTCCTTCATCCATTGCCCATTGGTGAGTGTCCTCTACTGGAAAGAGGACTCAAATCACAAGTTGCTTTGGGCATGAAAGATGCATTACATTGTTGGTAATGAACCCCCTAAGGAATTAAATCGATAGGTGTAGCACCTTTATTTCACACTTAGGCAAACAAGTGGTTTGAAACCACTTTCAAAACAAAACCAAAAAATGAAGAAATGAGGGAGATTGCAGAGATTACAAGTGTTGAAATGAAGTGGAAAAAGCACCAAAACATGTAATCAACTCACATCAATGATGGTTAAAGCCTTAAAACACTAAGCTAGTGAAGGAATTAACACTACAACTATTCCATACAAGGCTCAAATGAAACAACTAGCCCAAAACAGAGCTAAAATAGGCTATTTCAGAGGCTAAAACATGCTGGACTTGAACTAAGTTAAGCTAGAAAAACATGCTAACATATGAAGCTATCTAGGTATGCAAACAAGACACAAGGATGGGAGGCTAACCCCTCCAATTTTGGACTTCAACATGAGTTTTTTACCACTAAAAAATCTCTAAAATTCAGTGGTTAAAAAGGCCAAAAAAGTTGGTTTGAAAATGATGATCAAAGGTATAAAAAAACTCTACAGAAAAGGAAGCAAGAAGGGTGGACCAACCCCTAACTGAAAATGGCCTCAAACCACCACTTTTAGGCCACAAAAATAGAGTTTCTGACAGTTTAAAATCAGCCCAAAAACAATTGAAAAAGATAGAAAAACAAGTATTGAAAACAAGCTAACAAGACTAGTATTCTACCTCTTAAAGCAAAGAACAATTTTAGGCACAAGTTCAAGCCAAAACCACCTTCAAGAGCTCCAAGAAGGCCCCAAGGAACCTCAGCTCAAGGATGAGAGGATTTAGTTTAGGAGATGTAGGCACAAGTGTAGAGAAACTCGGCAAACACACACAATTTTGCAAGAGAGAGAGAGAGAGAAAAAATTTTTATGTCTCAAATTTTTCTAACTCCCACACATGAGAGAGAGGGGTCCTATATATAGAAAACATAAAGCTCCCTCACAAACATCCAGCCATGCACATGCAGGAAGATGCATGAATCTGTGTAAACAGCTGGCACAAAATATCTGTAGGAAACACTGGTGGCCGACCGACCATCAGTGATGGCCGGCAAGGCATCATTGATAGCCAGCATGGCACATTGTAGACACCCCATTTTTGACCGTCCTCAAGACTTGGATGTCATCGTTTGAACACTCGATGATTACCCTTGTTTGTGTTTGTCTTGAGTTCTCGGAGGTTTCGGCTACGCGTCTTACCTCAAAACCTCTTGACTTGTTTGTTTTGTGTTTGGTTTTGCATCAAACACTTGTTATTTTACTTCTGAGGGTGGGAAATAGCTTGTAGGCCATCCCCACACCTCGCCGGCCATGACTTGAGGCCACCGGCCTTGTTTCCTTGCCACCGGCCATTGGTGATGGCCGGTCAGCACTATTGATGGTCGGTCGGCATTGTGTTTGGTCGGCCGGCCACTATTTTTGATCAATCGGCCACTTTCCCTGGCCGAGACCTTTTCTTGAGGGAGCTTGACCCTTTTGAACCTTTTTTTTTAGCTTCTTGAGGAAGCTTGAACCTTTTTAGCTTCTCCAAGAAGCTTGACCCTTTTTTTAGCTTCTCCAAGAAGCTTGATCCTTTTTTTAGCTTCTCCAAGAAGCTTGAACCTTTTGACCCTTTGTCTAGCTTCTCCAAGAAGCTTGACCCTTTTTTAGCTTCTCCAAGAAGCTTGACCCTTTTTTAGCTTGTCCAAGAAGCTTGAACCTTTTGACCCTTTTTAGCTTCTCCAAGAAGCTTAAACCTTTTGACCCTTTTTAGCTTCTCCAAGAAGCTTGACCTTTTTTTTTAGCTTGAAGAAGCTTGAATCTCTTGACCTCTTTGTCTAGCTTCTCCAAGAAGCTTGGCCCTTTTGCTCCAAGCTTCTAAGAGAAGCTTGGCCTTTTTGCTCAAAGCTTCTAAGAGAAGCTTTGCCCCCTTGGTTTCTCTATAAAAAGAGGGCCTCTCCTCCCCTTTATAGGGTTAGAAAAATCAGATATATATGATATATTTATCACTCCCTCTCTATATCTCCCTCTCTCTCTACATTTGTGTAGGTTAGAGGGTCCAAAAGGGTCTTATTCTTGGCCTATTGCACACCACTTCATAGCCACACACTTCCATCATCACTTGGACGTTCTTGGAGCTTGTTTTTAGAGGTTGAGGGTTGCAATTTTGGGTCTAAAGGCTGCTGGTTCTTGCTGGTCTTCAAAGGTAACTCCCTTTCCCTCTTTATTTCCCGTTTTTGCACACCCTTTTAGCCTATCTTGATTGTGGATTTGGGCTTTGTGTATAACATAAAAAAGTTCTGTTTTTTTGTGTTTATGATACTTCATTAAGACCACTTTTGTGTTTGGGGTCGTTTACCCCCTCTAAGGCCTTGTTTGGCCCCATTTTTGTGTGATTTTGGTGAGCTCTGGGACCACCTTGTTTGGGTCTCCTCACCACTGAAATCTTGAGGGATTTCAGTGGTGAAGATGGTGGTTTGAGGTCCTAAGAAGGAGAGGGGTGACCCTCTCCCTTGTTGCCTTGTTTGTTGCCCTTTTTGGCCTTCCAAAGAGGCTCCTATTTGCATGCTTCCAAGCCTTGTTTCAAGAATTTTTCAGTGGGTTTTAGGACCCCCATAAGCCAATTCCAGAGTTGGTTTGGTCTTGTTGAATGTCCTTATTGCATGTGTAGAGTAACCCTCTTGTTGACCTTTCAAAGGAACACCTCATTCTAGCATGTGTGGACCTTGTTTCCATGGGTTTTTGGGGCTTATTTGACATACCATGTTACTGTTTTTTCTTGGTTTAATGGTCCCTTGCATGCACCTTACACTTGCCTTGCATTCCTTTATTTTGCCTAGAAAGGCATCTGCATTTGGACCACCATGCTTGCATGTTTTGGCTTAGCTTTGTGAAGTTTTTAGTCATGTTTTAACATGTTTAAGTTCTGTTTGGTGTCGTTTTGGTCATGCTTGCCATGCTTTGTATAGCCTCTTTGCATTCTAGCTTGTTAACCTTGGGTGTGTGTGTGTCACTAGCATGCTTTACTTGGCTTGTTCTCATGATTTGGCATCATTGGAGACCACATTTCAGTCCATGTTCCATGCTTTCATACTTGCATTTTCCATCCCTTTTCATGCTTTGGGGAGTTGATAGCTTATGCTCCATGTTTAGGCCTTTGTGCATGCATGCTTGTGTGTGAGTTTTCATGCCTTTGTTACATCATTTTGGCCACTGATCTTGGCATGCTTGAGAGCTACCTATATTAGTTTAAGTCCATCTTTGCATGATGTTGCATGCTTGTCTTGCATATTGTCACATCCTTGCTCCATTTTGCATGATTGTTGCATGCTATACATATTCACATGTTCATGTTGCATACTTAACTTCCATGCCTAGGTTGCATAGTATTTTGCATGCATGTCTTGCCTCTTGAATCACCATGATAGAGGTTGGGCTTTATGTGTTTTGTTGGTTTGCATTGCATTTGAAATCAACATGCATAACTTGGTCTCTTGGGTCATCACGCATTGAAATGCGTGATTGATGGTCTGAGAACCAAGGACCATGTCCCTTTGAGTCATAAACATGATAAGGGATATGGTTGGTGCATACATTGCTTGAATTGCATTGCCATGCAAAGCTCTGTCCTCCACTGCTATCAAACAGATTCTGCAGGAACTTTTTTGCCGATCGACTGCACAGAGTGCCGACCGGCAATCCATCGGTGGCCGATAGCTTCATTTGTGGCCGATGACCACCAACCCACGGCCGGTGACCATTCCCCTTGGCCGGTGGGGTTCTACAGTGTTCAAACAGTGTACCTTGGAGTTTGTGCAATTTTCAGAGGAGTATAGCAGGGAAAACAGAGGCAGCTTGTGCATGGCAGTGGACTTCCGGGCAAGACCGAGCATGCATTACATTGGGCTCTTTTCCCGAGGCCGTTAATCGCTTTCTTAGATTAGTTGATTTGCTTAACTAATTTAGTTGGTCTGTAATAATTAATTAGCTAGGATAGTTGGTTTGTTATTTGGACTGTATTATTCTTTCGGACCCTCCGAGCGACGGCAATTATGTAATAAGTGTGGGTGTGTGTGTGCATGTCTTCCAACCCCCGCTTCTTTCTCCCTTTTACTTACCTGCTTTGATGGTTAGTATTAGGGCATATTTAATTTAGCATACCTTATGCTATGCATGCGTGCATCCATACATTTGTCTTGCATGTATCGGGCTCGGCGCATCATACTAACTGCATTGTACTTCAATTCCAAGTTGAATACGTGTTAATTGTATCATCATCATATGCCATCTTAGAATAGCCGAGCCTGTCTAGATTGCATCTTTGCATGTGTTGCACTAGCCATTTTTAACATGAACTAGGATCATGCATGTGATTACTAACTAGTTTCTGTTTTGACTTAGAGTACTCTGTAAGTTCTATGCTTTAGCATCCTTGCATGCATGTGAGTGTTGCCATGACAACATGATTACCATGAGGCTAGCTGCTTATGTGATATAACTGCTTGAATTCTTGTGGATGGAGGTTGAATTACCTAAATTGGAATAATGCATTAAAACTGTGAGTTTTAAGCCCACTAGATGGTGGCAAAACCATCTTTTCTAAAAGCCCACTCGAGGGTGACAAAACCTGCATTTTAGCCTACTTGCGAGTAGCAAACCATCTTCAAAACGAACATGTAATGTTTTGTTCCAATTTAGGCGATTTGGTCTATACTTGTTTGCTGCACGCATAACATAGTAATTCTAGGCTAATAAATGGAATAAGAACTCATAACGTTTTCAAAACTGGATATCACGGTTAGTAGAGGCCAATCTTTGATCGGGCGAGAGGGGGTGCTCATAGCTGACCTTCCCCAATCGTACCCAAGTTCCCGAGCCGAGGCAACTTTGGTGATGATGGACACGTGGCCTTTGGCACCGAGTCAGGGTTTCCTAAATTCCCTCAAAATAAAATATTTAGGTGGCGACTCTGTATTTGGCAAGGCAGTCCATGTTTGACACTTCTTTCAAAAATCTGTTTTCTCAAAACGATTTGCCAGATTTGGACTCTTTGGTTCAGATTCAGAACCGTGACGCAAATCGAGTCCGAACTGTAGCGGGGTCCCTCGCGGACGTGTTACACACATCAATGGCCGGTAAGCCAAAAGCCTTGGCCGGCAGCCCTCATAGATAGCCGGCAGGCCACCAAAGACTTGTAGACACCCCATTTTTGACCTTCCTCAAGACTTGGACATCACCATTGGAACACTTGGTGATTATCCTTGTTTGTGTTCATCTTGAGTTCCCGGAGGTCTCGGTTGCGCGCCTTGCCTCAGGATCTCTCGACTCGACCGTGTTATGTCTGGTTTCGCACCAAACACTTGTGTTTTGCCTTGGAGGGGCAGGGAATGCCTTGTGAGGCATCCCCACACATCACCGGCCATGGCTTGATGCCACCGGCCAGTGATTTTGTGCCATCGGCAGTGTATATTGCCGGTCGGCACTCTTTGTTGCCGGTCGGCCATCTATTTTTCCAAAATGGCAATTTTGAATGGCCGATCACTGTTTATCTACTTTTGGTAGATATTTTGTGCCAGCTGTGATAGCTGGCACCCACTCTGTTCTCCTCCATACACGTGTATGGAGGGATTTCTCTCTTGACAAGCTTATTTGACAATCTTTACAAGAGAGAGTTCTATAAGGGAGAGTCTCCTCTCTTGGATTTAGGGTTAGAGAGAAAACATAGTTAGGGAGCTCTGATATTAGGGTTAGGAATTTATATATTCTATCTCTATACCATTCTTCCTTGAGTGTTCTAGGTGTGTTTGTTCATAGTATTGTACACAAACACACACTACTACACCTTTTCTTGGTTATTTAGGGCCAAAGGAGTGTTCTTGGAGTTTTGGAGCTGGTTTCAACCTAAAGAAGCTGCTGGAGCTCCATTGTTGAAGAGGGTCTTCAAGGGTAAGAAACTTGCTCCTTTTTATCCCTTTTTTGCATTGTATTTTTGCCTACCTTACGACTATTTTTGTGTTTAGTGTATAACATAAAAAATTTCTGTTTTTGGGCCCTCTAAAAAGTTTGTTTAGAGTGTTTTGTGATTTGAGGTCGTTTGACCCCTCTTAGGCCTTGAGAGGCCCCATTTTGTGCTATTTTGAGTGAGCTCCGGGACTTTGGTGTTTGGGCCTCCTCACCGCTGAAATCTTGAGGGATTTCAGTGGTAAGGATGGGGCCTTGAAGTCCCAAGAAGGAGAGGGCCATCCCCTCTCCTTGTTGTCCTTGAAAAGGACCATTTTTGGCCTCTTGAGGGAGCACCTAGCTTAGGCTCTTGTTGAACATGCCTTAGCTGATTTTTGTACTTATTATGTCATAATATGCCTCTGTTTTTAGTTGGTTTTGGTACACCATGTTTGCTTAGCATACATGCCTTGTAATGCCATTTTGTTGCCTTAACATGCTTTAGGTTGTAAACCATTATTCTAGCATGTTTTAGGCTTAGCTTTGTGAAGATTTCACGCTTATTTTGCCATGTTTAAGGTCTGTCCTTAGCCATTTTGGTCGACCATGGCATGCATTATATTGCCCCTTTGCATTTTTGGTTTGTTGGCCTTAAGTGTATGAGTGTGTCACATGCATCACTTGCTTCGATTTAGTGGGTTGGGATCATTTTCCATGTTATTTCAGTCCCTTTGATATGCTTGTATGCTTGCCTTGGATACCTCTTTAATGCTTTGAAAGCTTATGTTGTATGCTCCATGTTTTGGCCTTTGTGCATGCTTTTGAATTTGAGCCACTTAGATGCCATCTAGGGGGTCCTTTTGCATGGTCTAGGTCTGCTTTAGACCTGTTTTAAGCCTTTTTGGCCTTGCGAGGCTTGGTTGGCTTAGCCATGGTTTAAGGTCCCTTTGACTTGCTTCAAATGCTTGGACCATTCGCATGCTAATGTTTGTCTTGTTTAAGTTGGTTTGGCACCTCTTATAGCATGATTTTCAAGGCTTATAATGCATGCCATATGTCCATGATTATTCCCTTTTAAGTGTGCTTAAAAGTTGTCCTTTGATGCTTAAACGTTAGGCCTTAACATGTGCATGTGTGTATGTGTGTTTGGTCCCATTTTCTTAAGCTTTTGGCCACTGTTTTGGACCTAACTTAGAGCTGTCCAATTAGTGTAAGTCCATCCCTTGCATGCCATTCAAGTGTTGTTACATCATCCCATATTTGCATGCTTTGGTTGCGCATGTTACACGCTCGAAATCACTTGCATTCGCCTTGCATTCCATTGGTCAAGTTGCTAGCATGTTGCGTGATTGGATTACATCTTGCATGCTCTAATGGTTTGCATAATTGTGGCATGCTTGTTTGCTTTGTTGCTTAATTTGTGTACCTAATGTGCATTGCATGTTTGTATGCTCTCTTTCATGCCATGTTGCATATTAGTTAACATGCTTAGGTTGCATCGCATTGAGCATGCATGCCTTGCCTCTTGAAGTCAAGTGATAGAGGTCGGGCCTTTATGTGCTCATTTGGTTTGCATTTCGTTTGACATGAAAATGCACAACTTGGTCTCTTGGGCCATCACGCATTGAAATGCGCGATTGATGGTCCGAGAACCAAAGACCATGTCCCTTTGAGTCATACACATGATAAGGGGTAGGATTGGTGCATACATTGCTTGAATTGCATTGCCATGCTATGCCTTGCCCTCTGCTGCTATCAATTGCAGATTCTACAGACATTCTTTGCCGACCGGCAGTGTTCAGTGCCGACCGACAATCCATTGGTGGCCGATAGCTTCACCAATAGCTGATGATCACAAACTACTGCCGGTGGCCATTCTACTCAGCCGGTGGTGTCTCCTAATGTCCAGGGAAGCAATTCTGAGACTTTGGCAGTCTTCAAAAAGGTAGAGCAGGGAAAACAGAGGCAGCCTATGCATGGCAGTGCACTTCCGAGCAAGACCCGAGCGTGCGCGCATCGAACCCTCTTCCCGAGGCCCCTTTTATTGCTTTTCTTATGCTTAGTTAATTTATTAATTAATTAGGTAATTTGTAATAATTAATTACCTTGCGAGTTAGTTGATTTGTATTATTCTTTCGGTCCCTCCGAGCGAGGGCGAACTTGTATTAAGTGTGGGTGCGTGTGTGCATATCTTCCAACCCCCACTTCTTTCTCCCTTTTACTTACCTGCTTTGATGGTTAGTAATAGGTCATGTTTAATTTAGCATATCTTATGCCATGCATGCGTGCATCATTCATCAGTATTGCATGCACCGGGCTCGGCGCATCATGCTAACTGCACTAGTATTTCAAATCTAACTTGAATACATGCTACTTGTGCATTTTCACATGTCATTCATAGACTAGCCGAGCCTACTCTAGTGACATTCCGTATGCGTTGCATTAGGCATTTGAACATGGACTTGGATCATACATTGATTACTAACGAGTTTTTTGTTTTTGCACAGAGTACGATGTAAGTATTTATGCTTTAGCATCCTTGCATGCGTGTGAGTGTTGCCGTGATAGCATGATTACCATGAGGCTAGCTGCTTATGTGATATAACTGCTTGAATGCCTGTGGGTGAAGGTTGGATTGTCTGAGTTGGAATAGCTCATTGAAATTCGTGTTTTAGCCTACTTGCGAGTAGCAAATTCTGAAACATTTTTCCAAAACAAATCGGATATGCAATGCTTATTCCCAAATTAGACAATCTAGTCTATACTTGTTTGTTGTGCGCATAACATAGTAATTCTAGGCTAATAACCGGAATAAGAACACATAACGTTTTCAAAAACGGATATCATAGTTAGTATAGGCCGATCTTCGGATCGGGCGAGAGGGGGTGCTCATAGCTGACCTTCCCCAATCGTACCCAAGTTCCCGAGCTGAGGCAACTTTGGTGATGACGGGCACGTGGCCTTTGGCACCGAGTCAGGGTTTCCTAAATTCTCAAAATAAAATATTTAGGTGGCGACTCTGTATCTGGCAAAGCAGTCCATGTTTGGCACTTCTTTTCAAAAATCTGTTCTCAAAACGATTTGCCGAATTTGGACTCTTTGGTTCAGATTAAGAACCGTGACCAAATCGAGTCCGAACCGTAGCGGGGTCCCTCGCGGGCGCGTGCTACAAGACTCGAGAGGAGAAAGGCCAAGACATGGTCCTAAAGGAGACAAAAAGGATGCAGGGTTTGAAAAGCTCAAACCTGTGGTGTTCGCTGAGGACTTTGAGCGCTTGACGAGTAATTAGACCTCGTCATCGGATGTACTTCAAGAACATTCAAGTCTTGAAAAGCCGCCAAAAATGGGGTTGTCTACAAAATGATTTCTGGTTATTTATGTCTTCATCAAATTGAACAACTTCCCCTATAAGTTTCCATGTCTCAGAATGTATTAACGCTCCATAAGTTAAATTGAATACCAACACAAGTAATCCACACACCTTTCTTGTTCAATAATTTTTCTTTCTCCCTATCTGTAATAGACTCAAACCATTCAAATCTTAATCTTCTAACTGTACTCTCTCCTCCATCATTTGTTTATATGATTTGAAGGTTATTGTGGGTGCCGATAAAAAGATATCCTAAAATGGCTTCCAGAGTACGTCCAAGCCCATCCCAAATGGACCGAATGAGCCAAAATTCCACTGGAACTTCGGGTCATATCCAAATAACACCAGAAATAGGCTAAGGAGTACGCCGAGTAAAGGGTACCTGGTCACACAGCTGAGCCAAGTAAATTAGGTGAGTTGGTGTAGCTCGTTTTTCACGGTCCTCAGAGGGGTTTAGTCTCCTCGGATGCGATTACCTACAGTTCGGACTCCCGTAGTTCTGAATCTAGTTTCACAAGTACAATGTGAAACCGAAAAAATGATAAGAGGCCTAAATCCAGCAAATCCTAGAAAATCCATTAATCAGTCAAAGAATGCAAAAATATACTAATTTGTCATATTCAGAGTCGCCAACTAAATATTTTTAGGAAAATTTATAGCCAACCCATGAACTCATGCCAAAGGCTACTTGTCTGTTTTATAACCAAAAGTGTCTCGTACGGGAACTTAGTTATGGAGGGGAATGTCATGAATTGAGCACCGCACTCACCCGATCAAAGGATCGGCGTTCTATTAATCATGATTGAAATTCTATGGACATGCATGCTCATATCTGATTATTAAATACTACATTAACTATGTGAAAGAAAACAAGTGTAGACCACGTCACTTAATTTTGAATTGCTTTTGTTCCATGCTTTTCTGAAAGAGTTTTTGAATTATGTTGCACTCAAAGGAAAAAGTGAGCTCATAGTTACAATTAATGCAAAGTCATTCCCAATCCAAGCAACATAGGCCTCACCATCCACAGACATTCAACCGAGATATTTCAAATAAGCGGTAACCTCATGGTAGTATGTATTGACATCGGCAACACAAAAAACACATGTAATATGTTAAAGCAAAAAATGCTCACCTAGTACTCAATATGAGGCAAGTGCCGTAAGAAAAGGAATAGATACTTAGAAACGCATGATCCTAAATATGCAAAGTTGCTATGCAACACACACAAAATGCAACTACTTGATTCAAGCTATGAACATGTCATATGATATCCACTCAAAAGGCATGCGGCAACGCATGTATTCAAGTAACAAAATAATCAATGATATCAAGTATGATGGTGAATTGAACCCTAATTCATGCAAAAATTGATTACAAATAAGGTAGTGATAAATAAAATATGCATCCTATAGAATTACGGTTAAACAATGTAAATAAAAGGGAGAAAGAATGGAGGTGAAGACATACCATCAATTGTTACAAATTTGCCCTTGTACAAGAGGGTCCGAATTGGGCCTAAACAACGTAATTATTACAACACCAAATGAATTAAACTAATTATTATCATTGACAATTTATTAAAAACAAATATTAAATAAATAAAAACAAGGGCAACATTGCACGCGAGTGAGAAATCCTTCAAAGAGAAACTGTTCTGTCTTGCCACTCTGAGAAATTATCCATGTTTTACCCTTAGTCACTACTCTATTTTTGCAGCAACAGTCCTTTGTGTGTACACTCTGGAAGCCCGGTCAGACACAATGAGCCCTGCCGGGTTCAAATAGAATATGGTTGTGCCTCAGTTTTGGCCCAAAAAAACGAATTTTTGTGTACTGAGGTACAAACAATGGTAGACAGAGTATTTCCAAAGAGCTTTTATCCCTTCCTATCAATTTCCCTATCATGAGATACTCAAGGAAGGAATAGATTTCCTTCTCAAATCATACACATGCAGAGCGTTGTTGCATGAATAATCTTAGAAAGCAATAGGAAAATTTTTTTACTAAACTAAAAAAGAGCTAGTTCTCCTTACCTCCTTCATATCATGAGGTTGTTCAAGACAAGAGGCAACATGCTTCACAAATCATCAAACATGACAGTTAGTCATGTGATGATAATTAGAAGAAGCAACTAAAACTAAGAAAACTATAAATGACTAAAAAAATTGTTGTAAACTCTTTCCCTAGTCATTGGAAATAAGGATGAGATTATCCATGTTCCATGTTTGAACATGGCAACTAGGAGAGAGTTTTCAACACTTTTGATTCAAAGAGCTCTATATGACGCAGTATGAAAGTAAG
>NW_021025058.1:718602-796866 GCF_004153795.1 Camellia sinensis
AGTAAGGGGAAACTCGAAATCCAGTTAACTATCAAAAGCTTAAACACACGACTCGCCAAAGTTGTAAACACTCCTCTTTCATTCAAGGAATAAGGATGAGACATCCATTTCCATGTTTCGAAAATGATCGGAAAGAGAGTTTTTCAAAACTTTATAAGAAAGCTATCACCTAGCTTCAAGGAACACAAAGCAAAAGATTTACAACAAGTTAATCAAACTTGCGATGGGGTGGCTAAGCTCTAAACCCCCCCATGACCACAAGGTTCCAATATACTTTAAGGAAAGCTATAAAATAAAAGAAATACTATTAACTCAAATGGATAGGCTGCTACATCCTAAAAATATCCAATCCTTGAGGATTTACAACAACACAATTATAATATTCAAAGCATAACTTAAATTATAAATAGCCCACAAATACCACCAAAAAAAAAAACAGTGGTGAAACTAATGGAAAGCAAGAAAGAAAGTAAAGAAAAAGTTATTGTGATTACACCTAAGGAAGGGTGCTAACCCTCAACTTTTGTAGGTTTTAATCACATATTTCAGCACCCAAAAATCTTCTCTGTTCGGGAGAGGCCGAGGCTCAAGGGGTTTAAGATGCCCCTTTTCAGCAAGGATTTGAAGCGCCTTAGACAAAGGCATATAGAGGGCATGAAAAACCCTGCGACCTTGGGGTTGGTACTTCGAGGTTTGTGGATTTTTGCTGGGCGCACTAGCGAAAGGGTCAGCAGGTGCTGGCTTGGTTTGCCGATCTCTTCTGAGTGCAGGATTAGAGCTCAGAGGATCGTTTCTGGTACGATGGCCCTTCTCCCGATTTTTCCCTTGGCTTGAACTGCTCTCATTCTGAGTGGGGAAAGTGTCATCCACAGTCTTTACAGCAACATCGAGCAGCTGTTGTTTATTCAGTCATTCGGCTTTCAAAGCCTCAACAGCCCACAGGAGTTGTTCGTAGGGATCGGTGTCCACCTTCACCTTGTTCTTACCACTCGCCTCGGCTTGGTAGAAGGTTTGAGTTGCTACATCAGAGTGGAGCCCCGTTGTTGTCGACATGACATTGCCGGAACTTGGGATGGCTTCAGGTTGGCTAAGTTTGATTACAATTCGTCCCAGTAGCGGGGGCTCCTCTGGTAAGAAATTCCCAGCATACGATGTGGTTGGCAGTAGAGCTGACATTCTGTAGGCTAGATCAGCCACGGATCTCTGAAGATCGCCAATCATTCCCATCAACTCGAAAGTGGTGGGCTCACGGGTTTGAAATAACTGGGGTTCCCAGATCGGATGTGCGGCAGGTGACCTGGGTGGGTGTGGCACTTCAACGTCGGTATCACCCTGTATGATGATTCCCTGGTTTAATGCGGCTTCCATAACCACTATTTCTTCTGAATTCTGTGTCACCACGAGTCCGCTGAACTGATCTTAGGTGATGTGACTGGTGACTGACAGATCAGATGAACCGGTGAGCCCTAACTGGCCTTTCTCTACTTTGCCTCAGCGAAGGAAGATGCTAACTGCTCTAAACTGAATCTCCGAACTGAAAAAGAAAACAGGCAGCAGCTCAGCTCAATTTCACTAAGACAGATATAGGTATGGTTGGAAAACTATATTTAACCACTAATCACTGTTCTCCAAATTACTGCCCCAAAAACTGAATCTGATACCCGCAGATAACTGATTTCCAAAATACTGGACTGGTCCCCTCAGGCCTGATGCCCAAACTTGCAAACTGATACATGCATTCCTGTAGAGACGCACTCTAAAAGCACATAACAAGCAAGTGAGAGTCAAAACACCCCTATTTTAGGGTGGGGCTTGCCTGTCCTACTTTGTCAGGAACTAGGGTTTCACAATGCACGCAGCGGTTTCAAACAACCTATGATTGGGTAAGCAACCTGTCCTAGCTTGGAATGGTCACTATGGATTCCGAATATGCACTAGGTCGAATGGTCAAAAATGGTGCCCCGGTAAAATCGGGGTTTGTGTTCCCGTCATGGAAAAGCTCGCAACCGGTCAGCCTTATGGCACGCTTCTCGAAGCGAGCCTCTGGTAAACCGTTTAGGAATAGCATACGGCAAACACGGTGTCCTAGGCGCACCAATGAAAATGCAATGCAAAGAAACACATAAGTGTAGTCAAAACCAGATACCATGAGTTCGAGTCATGTTCTCTAACTCCCTTGCAGAGTCGCCCGAAACTGTAGACGTCCCCAAACGTCCCGGGAGGAGATCCCCCCCGTTTTGTTCATTTGGGCTCACTACAGCTCAGGACTCAAATGTCACGGTCCTGTATCTAATCTCGCAGAGTGTAATGCAAGACTGATGAATCATTAAAGAGTCCAAATTCGGAAAATTATTTTTTTTAAAACAGATTTTTTTGAAAGAAGTGCCAAACATGGACTGCTTTGCTAGATACAGAGTCGCCACCTAAATATTTTATTTTGGGGAACTTAGGAAACCCTGACTCGTTTGCCTAAGGCCACGTGTCCGTCGCCCCCAAAGTTGCCTCGGCTCGGGAACTTGGGTACGATTGGGGAAGGTCACTTCGTGAGCACACTCGCTCGCCCGATCAAAGATCGGCCTCTACTAACCACGATATCGAATTTTGAAAACATTATGTGCTCTTATTCCAGTTATTAGCCTAGATTTACTACGTGACGCGCACAACATACAAGTATAGACTGGATTGCCTGAATTAGAACAAAACATCTCATGTGTTGTTTCGAAAATGGTTTGCTACTCGCAAGTAGGTTAAAATGCAGGTTTTGCCACCCTCGAGTGGGCTTAGAAAACATGGTTTTGCCACTATCTAGTGGGCTTAAAACTCACAGTCAATGCATTATTCCAATTCAAATAATCCAACCTTCATCCACAGACATTCAGGCAGTTATATCACATAAGCAGTTAGCCTCATGGTAAGCATGCTATCATGGCAACACTCATACTCATGCAAGGATGCTAAATCATAAACACTTACCGAGTACTCCGAGCCAAAACAGATATTAGTTAGAAATCTATGCATGATCCTAACTATGCTGAAATGCCTAATGCAACACATGCAGAAATGCGACTACAATAGGCTCGGCTATTCTAAAGATGGCATGTGAAATGCTACAACTAACAAGTATTCAACTCGGAATTGAAATACAATGCAGTTAGTATGATGCGCCGAGCCCGGTGCATGCAAGACAGATGAATGAATGCAAACATGCAAGCATAATCATGCTAATTGAACACATGCCCTATCTAACCATCATAAGCTGGTAAATAAAAGGGAGAAAGACGTGGGTGAAAGACATACATCACACACACACACACACTTATTACACATTGCCCTCGCTCGGAGGGTCCAAATAAATAATACAGTCCGAATAAATAATTACAATCCGAAGGAATGATTAAATATTACAAAACCCTAATTAATTAACAAATTAACTAGGAAAGCAAATAAACTAGCATGCAAATTTATGGCTCGCCTCAGCTCTGTTCCGAATGATGAAAGATGCATGCTCGAGTTGTCCTTGCGCGGAAATCCATTGCGATGCCCCGATTCGCCTCTGTTTGCAATTAATCCCGGAATGCTGTGCAAGGCTTTAGAAAGTTGCTGATTTTTGATTTGCTGCAACAGAGAGCAAAAAAGGGGCATGGCAAAGTATTTTTGCATATGTATGCGCACCTCGATCCTCGTGCCACCAATTACGCATCTCAATGCACGATGGCCGAGGAGTCGAATTGCACGACTCGATGTGAAATGAATGCACATATAGACACAACAAGGCCTAGACTCCATCATGGTTAATCCGGGGTGTCGGCGACTGGGAATTGAGACACGTTCCGTCACTTGGAGTACGAAACGTCCCTCGTTTCTTGTGCTCGGGCTAACTCCTACCCCAAACAGAATGCAAATGAGATGGCATACACAATGCGACTAACATGTAACCTAGCATACGCAATGCTATGGACTAAAATGGCATACACGATGCACGTGATGTAACATGGCATACACAATGCCCTAACATCCAACCTAGCATACGCAATGCTATGGACTAAAATGGCATACACGATGCACGATGGGCTTACACCAATATGAGTGGACCTCAGCCACACTCACATCAGTGGCCATATGATGGAAATGAGACAACTGAAACACATGCAAACATGCACGATGCAAGGGATCGATCCTAAGGCATCAAATGCCATTCTACCAAAGCATGGAAAAGGATGCAATATAGCATACAAACACACAAATTCCAGCTCTGAAACATGATATAAAATGGTCCCGAAACATGCAAACATGGCACACAGTGCAAGCTAGGGTGCCCGGGTACCGAAACTAGTGAAGTGCGATACTCTAGAGGTACCCAAAACAATGCACTAATGGAAAAAACAACCCCAAATAGACCCTAGGAAGGTCTGAAACAGTGGGGAAATAGTCTAAAATGATGGCTCGAAATGCAACGAAATGGAGCTCATTCAATGGTCGGTAAATGAGGCGTAGAAGCACGACTCTCAAACGCATTTAAAGAGTATAAAACATGACAATATGGCATTCAAACAAGCTCTGAAATATGATGTATAATGGGTCCAAAACATGAACACACCTCAGTATATGCATGTAATAGACTCCGAAACTCAAAGCTAAGCAAGTGTATTGAACCACAAGCAGGGAAAACAAACACCATTCGACCATGAGACCCAAAAATAGAGCTAGGGCAGTCCAAAATATGCACAAAATCAGTTTAAGGAATGGCCAGAATGTGCTAGAATCAAGGGTCAACAAAGCATGCAAAGAAAGCTAGTGAACCATGATTTACACTATAGCTATATGAAGCACATGAGGGCTCACCAAACCAGCCAGAAAAAGAAGTATGCCGTGCCAAAATATGCCCAAATAATCACTGAAACTCAGTCAATGCATGTTAGAATGAGGTGCTCCTTTGAGAGGCCAATAAGAGGGTTGTTCAACACATGTATGATGGACACACAAAATGGAAAAATAGCCTCTGGTCAGAGGTTATGAGGGTCCTAAAACCCACCAAAAAGACCCTAAAATTAGTCTAGGAAGCATGCAAATGAAAGCCGCTTTGAAAGGCCTTGGATAGGATTGCTCTACACATGCAAAATCGACACTTCATATGGAAAAATGGGCTCCGAACAGAGCCAAGGCAGACCTTAAAACTCACCAAATAGGGCCTGAATTGTGACTTCACAACATGCAAGTAGGAGCCCCTTCGGAAGGCCAAAAGAGCTAACAAACATGACAAGGAGAGTGGGGGTCACCCCCCTCTGATTTTGGCTCTCAAAATAGTGTTCTAGCCACTGAAAATCCACTGGATTTCAGTGGCGAGAAGGCCAAACAAAGCACGAAACAAAGGCCTAGATGCAAGGCTCAAAACGAGATGCAAACAAGCATACAAGGGAGTAGATGACCCCCAACAGAAAAATTCCATTAATAAAACTTCAAGAGGGGCTCAAAATAAGGCTCTTTTCAGTTTATGACAAATCACGAAAATGCTTGCAAGTATGGCTAAGATTGGAAGCAGAATAAGCCTACAAAGAGGGATGGAGCATACAAGGGGGTAGATGACCTCAAACAGAAAAGTTTCCTTCATAAAAATTCAAGAGGAGCTCAAAATAAGACACTTTTCAGTTTAAGAAAAAACCCAAAAATGCTTGTAAATAAGGCTAAAGAATGAAGAAGAACAATGTCAAAATGGGGAAAATAGAGACTTACCCTTGCAGAGAGGACCTCTAGCAACTTATGGACCAAGATGGTGAGCCTTCAACCTCTGAAAATTTGTTCCAAGATGCTTGGATGGATGGTGGAGGTGTTGTGCTAAGGGTTGGTGTGCAAATGGCCCAGAATAATGGAGTTTAGAGCTTGGGATGGAGAGATATGGAGGGTTGTATGCAAAGTGTCTTAACCAAATTCTTCAACCCTTGCAAATGGAGAGGAAAGCCTCTCTTATAGAAGACAAAGGGCCAAGGCTTCTTGGGAAAGCCTCAAGTAAAGGGTGCAAGCTTCTAAAAGAAGCTAACCAAAAGGGTCAAGCTTCTTGAGGAAGCTAGACCAAAGGGGTCAAGCTTCTCCTTGAAGCTAAGCAAAAAGGGCCAAAGCTTCTTTAATAAGACAAACAAGAGGGTCAAATCTCGGAGGAAGGGTCAAATGCTTCACAGCTGGCACAGTTGTGTTGCACTCAAGAAGGCCAAAAAGGGGATGGTTGGCCGATTAGTTCTAGTCGTCGGCCGACCAGGGTTCAAAAGGTTCAATGTGAAATGCTGGTCGGCCATACTCGAAAGGTGACCTCCCAGATGAGTACAACACAGCTGTATGGTGGAAGACCAAAAATTGTGGCCTAGGAGAGAGGAACACCAGCTTTCTAGCAAGGTTCAAAAGGGTCGGGAAGAAAAGTTGGTCGGCCTACCTATTTTGGTGGCCTCCCAGATGAGTACAACATAATGGTGGTATGGGAAACCAGAAATTATGGCCCAAAAGTGAGGAAAACCAGCTTTTTGTCAAGAAAACCGGCTGGTGGAGAGAGAAAAGTGGTCTCCAAGGAGAAAACTGGTTTCCAAGAAGAAAAGGTGGTCTCCCACCCTTGTACCACCTTCCTAACAATGAAAATAGGGTCCATGCCAAAAATGAACCCACACCGATGCAAAACGAGGGTTCGGGGGTCAAAATGCGCAGCCGGGTACCCCGAAAACTGACTATTAAGCACCGGAAGTGGCGTGCGACCACGAAGGTGGTCTCCCGAGCCACAGTGTCCCTCTAAGGAGAGGAAACAAGGTGTGTGCCAAAAATCGGAGCAAACGGAGGTAGTTAAGCGGTCCCGAACCGAGGCACACGGCCGACGGCTCAGAAAACCAGAACTGGTCTCCAAACGGGAAAAATGGCCTACGACCACGAAACGTAGCCTGCGGCCACTGAGAGATGGTCTACGAGACCTCTCCCTCCCTTCAGGAAGAGAAAACAGAGAAAACAGGACCTGGTTCGCAAACCGAGCCAAGGCACAAAAAGGTTCCGAAGCCCGGAGGCAAGGCTCTCAGCCGAGACTCCAAAACCACAGAACGAGCACAATATGCATCATCACTGTGCGCTCAATCAGTGACGTTTGAGTCTTAAGGTCGGTCAAAAATGGGGTATCTACAGTTGCCCCTCTTTGACAGAACTCGGAAGTCATAAGTGACGGGAGTGAATGTCAAAGCCCAGAGACGACCTATTTTTGACAAGGCCGAAGACTTAGACAAACAGGCGAGATAAACAAAGATGTACGTGCAGGCATGCCCGCAGGCAGGGGGTGAAATGCAAAATGATATGCACAAAGCCGAACGTAACTCATGGCCATGCAAAGCAGCGGGCTGTAATGAAGTAAATATTCATAATAAATGCAACAGTTTTAAGCAAGAATGCAAAGCAAAACTACATTTCATGCAGTAAGAATGTAACATAATCACAATTCTTGCTACGTCTCACACGGAGAAGATACAATACCTGCGCGGTTCGTCTGGTCGCACCAGCCTCAAATGAACCATACATACAATATCGTGCCTCATGTTGGTGTGGGAATCTTCCTCTTCTGCTTGGTTGAACCGTAGGTACTACTTTTCTCCCTGACTATGGTAGCAGCTTTCCCTATTCTCCAACAGGGTGACAGACTAGGTTGATTCAATATCCAGAATTGAGGTGCATACACATGCTATCTCAATCTATGGGGCTGCCATACAGATTTCAAGCCGAGGATATACCCCTGGGTATTTCAACCGGACTTTAGTCTTGGAAATCCCGAACCTTTGCATTCTAGGCGTGAGCCATTCGAACTCTAGTTTCCACCGTCTCAGTTGGTCTCCTAGGAACTCACCGTAAACACAGGTAGGTGGCTATACCAGACCACCGGAAGTTGTTCGGGCACGACAAACACCAAAGAATTGCACCTTTACAGGATTTAAGGTCTCCTCGACCAGAATAAAACAGATATGATGCAATGGTTGTAACAGATAGAGCAATAGATGCAAATGGGGTAACACACTCTAGCCACGCTAGAATCGTGAGAGGAGGAAGAACAAACTATCAGATGCGTGCTCGGCGCAACTTGAGAAAGTCCCGGAGGACGACGATCCTAAACGCAGCTCGACATAAAAGGATAATTGGTACAAGATAACACAAGATGCCAATAAACACAATAAGTGCGATGATACAGTACATGTTATAAGCAATGTAGAACATGATGTTTAGGGAATGCAATAAGCAAAGAAGCACTTTAGAAAGCACCTCATGGAGTGAGTAGCGGTAAACCGCTTTACTCTTACGGGGATCTCTTCTTGTATTCTTCGAATACTTACCTTCAACTCACAGTGAAACAGTCAACACAGTATTCTGTTCACTTCGAACACACAGCTCGTATCAGCACACTGCTCATTCTGAACACGCAGCTCATAACACAATATTTGGTTTATTCGGCACACAACACACAACACAACACTTTGTTTGTTTGGCATGCGGCTCATAACACAATATTCTGTTTATTCGGCACGCAGCTCGAAACACAGCACTCTGTTTATCAGGGCACACAGCTTTTTTGGGCACGCAGCTTATTTCGGGCACGCAGCTCATTTTGGGCACACAGCACACTTTGGGCACACAGCACATTTTGGGCACGTAGCACAGCTTGGGGGCACACAGCTCATTTTTCGGGCACATGGCTCATTTCAGGCACACAGCTCATTTCAGGGCACACAGCACATCTTTCGAGCACACAGCTCATTTTGGGCACGCAGCACATGTCGGGGGCACACAACTCATTTTTCAGGCACACGGCTCATTTCGGGCACACAACTCATTTCAGGGCACACAGCACATCTTTTGAGCACACAGCTCATTTTTTGGGCACATGGCTCATTTCGGGCACACAGCTCATTCCGGGCACACGGCTCATTTTTCGAACACACGGCTCATTTCGGGCACACAGCTCATCTTGGGGGCACACAGCTTATTTCGGGCACACAGCTCATTTTTCGAGCACACGGCTCATTTCGGGCACGCAGCTCATTTCGGGCGCACAGCTCATTTTGGGCACACGGCTCAATTTTTGGGCACACAGCTCATTTTTCGAACACACAGCTCATCTTGGGCACACAGCTCATTTTTTGGGCACACAGCTCATTCTTTGGGCACACAACTCACTTTTCGGGCACACAGCTCGTTCTTTGGGCATGCAGCTCACTTTTCAGGCACACAGCTCGTTCTTTGGGCACGTAGCTCACTTTTCGGGCACACAGCTCCTTTTAGGGCACACAACACATTTTAGGCCACACAGCACATTTTAGGGACACACAGCTTATTCTGAACACACAGTTCATTTCAGGCGCACAACACATTTTGGGGCACACAGCACATTTGGGGCACACAGCTCATTTGGGGCGCACGGCTTACTTTGAACACTCAGTTCATTTCGAGCGCACAACACATTTTAGGGCACACAGCACATTTGATGGCACGTAGCTCATTTCGATTCTGAACCCACAGCTCATACACTTCATGTTGAACACACAGCTCACACATTTCAATTCTGAACACACAGCTCATATGTTGAACACGAAGCTCACACTTTTCAATTCTGAACACACAGCTCAAATACTTCATGTTGAACACGCAGCTCACACATTTAATTCTAAACCCACAGCTCATATGTTGAACACGCAGCTCACACTTTTCAATTCCGAACACACAGCTCATATACTTCATGTTGCACACGCAGCTCACACATTTCAATTCTGAACACATAGCTCATATGTTGAACACGCAGCTCACACTTTTCAATTCTGAACACACAGCTCATTTACTTCATGTTGAACACACAGCTCACACATTTCAATTCTGAACACACAGCTCATATACTTCATGTTGAACACGCAGCTCATACATTTTAATTCTGAACACATAGCTCATATACTTTATTTTGAACACGCAGCTCACACATTTCAATTCTTAACCCACAGCTCATACGTTGAACACGCAGCCCACACTTTTTGATTCTAAACACACAGCTCATATACTTTATGTTGAACACACAGCTCACACATTTCAATTCTGAACACACAGCTCATATACTTCATCTTGAACACACAGCTCATACATTTCAATTCTGAACACACAGCTCATATACTTCATTTTGAACACACAGCTCACACATTTCAATTTTGAACCCACAGCTCATATGTTGAACACGCAGCTCACACTTTTCGATTCTGAACACCATATACTTCATGTTGAACACGCAGCTCACACATTTCAATTCTGAACCCACAGCTCATATGTTGAACACGCAGCTCACACTTTTCAATTCTGAACACACCGCTCATATACTTCATGTTGAACACACAGCTCACACATTTCAATTCTGAACACACAGCTCATATACTTCATGTTGAACACGCATCTCATACATCTCAATTTTGAACACACAGCCCATATACTTTATTTTGAACACGCAGCTCACACATTTCAATTCTAAACCCACAGCTCATACGTTGAACATGCAGCTCACACTTTTTGATTCTAAACACACAGCTCATATACTTCATGTTGAACACACAGCTCACACATTTCAATTCTGAACACATAACTCATATACTTCATCTTGAACACGCAGCTCCTGTATTTCAATTCTGAACACACAGCTCATATACTTCATTTTGAACACGCAGCTCACACATTTCAATTTTGAACCGACAGCTCGTATGTTGAACACGCAGCTCACACATTTCAATTCTGAACCCACAGCTCATATGTTGAACACGCAGCTCACACTTTTCAATTCTGAACACACAGCTCATATACTTCATGTTGAACACGCAGCTCACACATTTCAATTGTGAACACACAGCTCATATACTTCATGTTGAACACACAGCTCATATACTTCATGTTGAACACGCTGCTCACACTCTTGATGGTGAACACACAGCCTATATTTTTTTGAAAGTTGAACACGCAACTCACAGTTTTTGAAAGTTGAACACGCAGCCCCAACTCTTGAATTTCTGAACACGCAGCCCAAACTTTTGAATTTTTCCTAAACAGGCAGCCCATTCATTTCATTTGCACGCAGCTCATTCTTAATTTTGAACACGCAGCTCATAAATTTTCATTTCTGAACACACAGCTCATTCACTTCACTTTGAACACGCAGCTCACACATTTCAATTCTGAACATATAGCTCATACATTTTCAATTTTGAACACGCTGCTCATAACACAACACTGCTCGATCTGAACACACGGCTCATAACACAGTAGTCTTTTAATTTTGAACATACCGCTCATTCTGAACATACAGGATGCGACGACGAAACTTGCAGAAGTTGAAACCAACTCAGATGCCCGACATTTTCCCTCTTTTCTTTTGCTTCGAAGTTTGGAACCTATATAGCTTCAGATAGGTCCTGGTTTTACGGTTCCCGCATGACCTGGGTTGAACCCTGCAATTTTATGAAAGAACAAATTTTGTTTTGCACAAATGTGGAGAATGGCACGGCACTCTGAGCACAAAGCGATTTATTTTTGAAATTGAAATGAGAGAAGGGTTCTCAACCGGGTATTGAGCCTACAACTGACCACAGCCACAACGACTCAACAACAGAAAACAAAGGTGGAACAACCTAAACACCACTCAACAAAAGAAAAACAACCTCAACACATCTATTGACACTGAAACGACTCAAAACAAGGATCGAGACAAACAAAAACACACAAACACCAGACTCAGCTGTGTTACAAAGGCAAGAGACCTCTTGGTGCACGAGGAGCCAGTTTCTCTGGGTATTATTTCCCACCCTTTCTCATTTGTGATTCTCAAATCACTCGGCCCTCAAGCTCTGTTTTTCTGAAAAAGCCCTTTTCTTCACTTTTTCACTCAGCGCACATCTCTCTATTCTTCAACCTCTCATTTTTTTATCCCTCCCCTGGGTGGTTGATGGGTAAGCATGAAGTTGCGGGCTCTTGCCCCTAGCATGCTACTAGATTCTCTTTCTTCCGCTCACAGCCAGTGAGTTCCTCCTACAGAAGGGTTGCGCTAAGACTAGGTATGTAGCAAATCTGCAGCTGACATTGGTTAACGATGCTCTGCTAGGGGAGTTTGGACGTGATCAGATCTGTCCAGATGAGGGAGTGGAATATCTTGATCCATTCTAGTTCGTGCTTCGCACTTGATATGATACCTCGCTGCTTGGAGGATGAGATAGCCTTTCAGCCCTTTATTGTTAGCTTCAGTGGTGCCATTTTTTGGCAGGTAAAGTGCCGTTTCTGGCAAGTATGGTGCCTATTCTGGCAAATGCATTGACAACGGGGAAAAGACAGGACACTTGACTCAACTCTGCCCCTAGTTCATCATTTTGACCATTTTACTTTTTGGCTTTCTACTAAAACAATTTTGACCAAAATGAGAGTTAGATTAACATGCTTGTTCGATTTTCTGATTTAAAATCATGCAAGTTAGTTTATGAGCACTGAAAATTTTCCCTTTTTTGGAACCAAGAAACGGTTCAGTTTTGAAAAATGAAATAATTTTCGAGAAAATTAGTCAACCTCAGTTAAAATTCTCAAAAACTATTTTTGCAAACGGCCACTGCTAGGCGAGCACGAAACCTACTCTTGAGATGCACAACCTCAGATCCAAAACAAAGGAAAACTGCCCCTTGTTTGATGGACACTGCATGGCAACGAAAAGTTGCCCCTTGTTTGAATGGCACTGCAGCGCGCTTCAAGGCAACAGAAAGTAGCCCCTTGTTTGAATAGCACCGCAGCACACTATAGCCCGTTCCTATATTGAAGATCACAACCGAACTTTTGGATACAGAGAAGGCAAAGACGATCAAAAACCATTACATGGACACAATCAATTGTAAAAGTGTTTGCGGCTGGACTTCAGAATGTAGTTGCCTACGTATCCTAAACATGGGAATCAAGCCTTACGTAGTTCGGGGTTAAGGTACACTCGGGTATTAACCTCTCCTTTTGCGCTCTAACTTTTGCCAAGGCCGCCCTTCCGAGTTTTCAACCTTGCAAGCTTTGTTTTTCTTTTCTTCTTTTTTTTTTCTTTTTCATCTTTTCCTTTCATTTTCATCATTTTTCTTCTTTTTCTTTTTTTTTTTGCATTTTCCCCTTTTTTTCTTTTTTTCTTCTCTTTTTTCCTTGCTCTAACTATTGCCTGGGTCGCCCTTCCGAGTTTTCGGCCCAGCGAGCCTCTCAAGGGTAAAAGTGTAGCTTTGTCCATGTCAAATGGTTTTGAGATCCTAAAGTCATCTGAATCCAGGAGAATGGCTGCTGTTCGCTGACGATGTAGGAGTCCATCGAATGGAGGGCTGAATTTGCCCCTAGTGTTGTGGATAGGAACTCGGTTATCCTTCAGCAATGTTTTCTTCTTTCCTCCCTTCTGGGATTTGGCATTCTTGCCGATCTTTGTTGATTTGTGGAATAATCCATCTTCGGCTCTCCGAGCACAATCTGGCATCTTTTGCTCCTAGTTCGAGGGGTGCTTCTGATCCAGCTTTGCAAGCTTCTTTTGACGACATCTGATCTTCTTGATTTGACTTCCCTACCCCTAGTTCGAGGGCTGCTTCTGATCCGGCCACACAGGCCTTACATGGTGGTTGACCGTTGAACACTTTGAATTAAGGTCCAAGGTTTGAAAGCAAGGGGTCGAGTCTCGAGGCTGAGAGCGATCCAAAGCTGCACAATCTCAAGAGCGATTCCACACAGGTCTTCGCAGGACCGTGCAAAACATTTTTTGAAATCTTTTAAGAAAGCAACAAATCGCTCGCGTTGAGGACAGTGAGGACAGTGTGAAATCAATCTGGATCAAGCCAGGATCCTTCTCAGTACTCACACTAACAAACATGATTTCATTCATTAAGGGCTTAGCACGCTTCTCTTTCTCTCAGCTGATCAAATTTTTACAAATCCCAAGGAATTCCTTCCTCTTTGTTTTCAATACATCGTGTTGGAAAAAGTTTTGAAAAACTTAGGTAAATGCAATGATTTAAAGGTGCAGAAGAGTTGGTGAGATGCTCCGCCAATTCATCCTCGATTTTCTAGCACAACCGGCACAAGGCAGAAGCAAATGCAAGAGTGTGAAAATTACTGCTGTTCCATTCAAATTTGTTGGTGTAACTGGCTCCAGGCAGAAACAGACTCGAAAGAAAATGAAAAGACAAACGCAAAACAAAGTGATGATGCCGAGGTAACACCCTCAGAATCACCCAACCTTTTGTACAACTGAACTGACTTGATACAACAAGACAGACCCTTAATCAAAAAGACTGACTCACGACAATGAGACAAACTCAAAACAGAACTATAGAACTGACTCAACACCCAAGTCAGAAAGTACAAAACTAGCATTCGCGAACGCTCAAAATAGTGCGTGCCAAACGCCACACCCGGAGTAAACTGAGCACCGCTCGCAGGTGGCTCAACCCTTGATCATATCGCATTATCCTCCAGGTTCACTGACCCAGTGATGACAGACTTCGCTAAGCTCGGTGGGAGGATGACCCCGTTGTCAAACAAATCCTGTACTTCGTGGCGAAGGCGGAAGCAATTGTCAGTGGTATGACAAGTCTGTTGGTGGTACGCACAGTACTGGGTAGCATCATGACCCGGTGGAGGATGAGCAGGGAGAGGCCGAGGCTCAAGGGTTTAAGATGTCCCTTTTTAGCAAGGATTTGAAGCACCTTAGACAAAGGCATATAGAGGGCATGAAAGACCCTGTGACCTCGGGGTGGGTACTTCGAGGTTTGTGGATTTATGCTGGGCGCATTAGCGAAAGGGTCAGCAGGTGCTGGTTTGGTTTGCCGATCTCTTTCGAGTGCAGGATTAGAGCTCAAAGGATCATTTCTGGTACGACGACCCTTCTCCCGGTTTTCCACTTGGCTTGAATTGCTCTCACTCTGAGTGGGGAAAGTGTTATCCACAGTCGTTACAGCCACAGTGAACAGCTGCTATTTATTCAGTCCTCCGGCTTTCAAAGCCTCAACAGCCCATAGGAGTTGTTCGTAGGGATCGGTGTCTACCTTCACCTTGTTCTTACCACTCGCCTCAGCTTGGTGGAAGGTTTGAGTTGCTACATCAGCGTAGAGCCCCGTTGTTGTCGACATGAAATTGCCAAAACTTGGGATGGCTTCAGGTTGGCTAAGTTCGATTACAATTCGCCCCAGTAGCGGGGGCTCCTCCGGTATGAAATTCCTAGCATACGATGTGGTTGGTGACGGAGCCGACATTCCGTAGGCTAGATCTGCCACGGATCTCTGAAGATCGCCAATCATTTCCATCAACTCGAAAGTGGTGGGCTCACGGGTTTGAAATAACTAGGGTTCCCAGATCGGATGTGCGGCAGGTGACCTGGGTGGGTGTGGCACTTCAACATCGGTATCACCCTGTATGATGATTCCCTGGTTTAATGCGACTTCCATAACCACTATTTCCTCTGAATTCTGTGTCATCACGAGCCCGCTGAACTGATCAAAGGTGATGTGACTGGTGACTTACGGATCAGATGAATCGGTGAACCCTAACTGGCCTTTGTCTGCTTTGCCTCAGCGAACGAAGATGCTGACTGCTCTGAACTGAATGTCTGAACTGAAAGAGAAAACAGGTAGCAGCTCAACCCAATTTCACTAGGACAGATATAGGCATGGCTTGATAACTATATTCAACCACTGATCACTGTTCTCCAAATTATTGCCCCAAAAACTGAATCCGATACCCGTAGATAACTAATTCCCGAAATACTGGACTGGTGCCCGCAGGCCTGATGCCCAAACTTGCAAACTGATACATGTATTCCTGTAGAGACGCACTCTAAAAGCACATAACAAGCAAGTGAGAGTCAAAACACCCCCATGTTCGGGTGGGGCTTCCCTATCCTATTTTGTCAGGAATTAGGGTTTCACTACGCATGCAGCGGTTTCAAACAACCTATGATCGGGAAAGCAACCTGTCCTAGCTTGGAATGGTCACTATGGATTCCGAATATGTACTAGGTCGAATGGTCAAAAATGGTGCCTCGGTAAAACCAGGGTTTGTGTTCCCGTCATGGCAGAGCCCGTAACCGGTCAGCCTTATGGCACGCTTCTCGAAGCGAGCCTCCGGCAAGCCGTTCAGGAATAACATACGGCAAACACGGTGTCCTAGGCGCACCAATGCAAATGCAATGCAAAGAAACACATAAGTGTAGTCAAAACCAGATATCATGAGTTCGAGTCAAGTTCTCTAACTCCCCAGCAGAGTCGCCAGAAACTGTAGATGTCCCCGTATGTCGCGGTAGGAGATCCCTCATGTTTTGTTCATTTGGGCTCACTACAGCTCAGGACTCAAATGTCACAGTCCTGTATTTAATCTCGCGGAGTGCAATGCAAGACTGATGAATCATCAAAGAGTCCAAATCCGGCAAATCATTTTGTTGAAAATAGATTTTTTTGAAAGAAGTGCCAAACATGGATTGCTTTGCCAGATACAGAGTCGCCACACAAATATTTTATTTTGGAAAACTTGGGAAACCCTGACTCGTTTTCCAAAGGCCACGTGTCCGTCACCACCACAGTTGCCTCGGCTTGGGAACTTGGGTATGATTGGGGAAGGTCACTTCATGAGCACCCCCGGTCACCCGATCAAAGATCGGCCTCTACTAACCATGATATCGAATTTTGAAAACATTATGAGCTCTTATTCCGGTTATTAGCCTAGATTTACTACGTGATGCGCACAACATACAAGTATAGACTAGATTGCCTGAATTGGAACAAAACATCCCATGTTTGTTTCGAAAATGGTTTGCTACTCGCAAGTAGGCTAAAATGCAGGTTTTGCCACCCTCGGGTGGGCTTAGAAAACATGGTTTTGCCACTATCTAGTGGGCTTAAAACTCACATTCAATGCATTATTCCAATTCAGATAATCCAACCTTCACCCACAGGCATTCAGCCAGTTATATCACATAAGCAGTTAGCCACATAGTAAGCATGCTATCATGGCAACACTCACACTCATGCAAGGATGCTAAAGCATAAACACTTACCGAGTACTCCGAGCCAAAACAGAAATTAGTTAGAAATCTATGCATGATTCTAACTATGCTGAAATGCCTAATGCAACACATGTAGGAATGCAACTACAATAGGCTCGACTATTCTAAAGATGGCATATGAAATGCTACAACTTGAAATACAATGCAGTTAGTATGATGCGCCGAGCCCGGTGCAAGCAATACAGATGAATGATGCAAACATGCAAGCATAAGTATGCTAATTGAAACATGCCCTAATCTAACCATCATAAGCTGGTAAATAAAAGGGAGAAAGACATGGGGTTGGAAGACATACATCACACACACGCACACTTATTACAACATTGCCCTCGCTCGGAGGGTCCGAATAAATAATACTGTCCGAATAAATAATTACAGTCTGAATGAATGATTAAATATTACAACACCCTAATTAATTAACAAATTAACTAGGAAAGCAAATAAACTAGCATGCAAATTTATGGCTCGCCTCAGCTCTGTTCCGAATGATGAAAGATGCATGCTCGAGTTGCCTTGCGCAGAAATCCATTGCGATGCTCCGATTCGCCTCTGTTTGCAATTAATCCCAGAATGCTGTGCAAGGCTTTAGAAAGTCGCTGATTTCTGATTTGCTGCAATAGAGAGCAAGAAAGGGGCATGGCAAAGTATTTTCGCATATGTATGCACACCTCGATCCTCGTGCCACCAATTACGCATCTTCATGCACGATGGCTGAGGAGTCAAATTGCATGACTCGATGTGAAATGAATGCACATATAGACACAACAAGGCCTAGACTCCATCATCGTTAATCCAGGGTGTCGCGACTGGGAATTGAGACACGTTCCGTCACTTGGAGTACGAAACGTCCCTCGTTTCCTGTTCTCGGGCTAACTCCTACCCCAAACACAATGCAAATGAGATGGCATACACAATGTGACTAACATGTAACCTAGCATACTCAATGCTATGGACTAAAATGGCATACACGATGCACGTGATGTAACATGGCATACACAATGCTCTAACATGCAACCTAGCATACGCAATGCTATGGACTAAGATGGCATACACGATGCACGATGGACTTACACCAACATGAGTGGACCTCAGCCACACTCACATCAGTGGCCATATGATGGAAATGAGACAACCGAAACACATGCAAACATGGACGATGCAAGGGATCGATCCTAAGGCATCAAATGCCATTCTACCAAAGCATGGAAAAGGATGCAATATGGCATACAAAAACACAAATTTTAGCTCTGAAACATGATATAAAATGGTCCCGAAACATGCAAACACGACACACAATGCAAGCTAGGGGGCCCGAGTACCGAAACTAGTGAAGTGTGTTACTCTAGAGGTACCCAAAACAATGCACTAATGGCAAAAACAACCCCAAACAGACCCTAGGTGGGTCTGAAACAATGGGGAAATGGCCTAAAATGATGGCTCGGAATGCAGCAAAATGGAGCTCATTCAATGGTCGGTAAATGAGGCGTAGAAGCCCAACTCTCAAACGCATTAAAGAGTATAAAACATGACAATATGGCATTCAAACAAGCTCTGAAATATGATGTATAATGGGTCCAAAACATGAACACACCTCAGTATATGCATGTGATGGACCCTGAAACTCAAAGCTAAGCAAGTGTATTGAACCACAAGCACGCAAAACAAACACCATTCAACCATGAGACCGAAAATAGAGCTAGGGCAGTCCAAAATATGCCCAAAATCAGTTTAAGGTATGGACCTAATGTGCTAGAATCAAGGGTCAACAAGGCATGCAAAGAAAATTAGTGAACTATGATTTACACTATAGCTATATGAAGCACATGAGGGCTCACCAAACCAGCCAAAAGCAGAAGTATGCCATGACAAAATATGCCCAAATAACCACTGAAACAAAGTCAATGCATGTTAGAATGAGGTGCTCCTTTGAGAGGCCAATAAGAGGGTTGTTCAACACATGTATGATGGACACACAAAATGTTAAAATGGCCTCTGGAAAGAAGTTATGAGGGTCCTAAAACCCACCAAAAAGACCCTAAAATTAGTATAGGAAGCAAGCAAATGAAAGCCCCTTTGAAAGGCCTTGGATGGGATTGCTCTACACATGCAAAATAGACACTTCATATGGAAAAATGGGCTCCAGACAGAGCCAAGGCAGACCTTAAAACTCACCAAATAGGGCCTGAAATGTGACTTCACAACATGCAAGTAGGAGCCCCTTTGGAAGGCCAAAAGGGCCAACAAACAAGACAAGGAGAGAGGGGGTCACCCCCCTCTGACTTTGGCTCTTAAAACAGTGTGCTAGCCACTAAAAATCCACTGGATTTCAGTGGCTAAAAGGCCAAGCAAAGCACGAAACAAAGGCCTAGATGCAAGGCTCAAAACAAGATGCAAACAAGCATACAAGGGGGTAGATGACCCCCAATAGAAAAAGGGGCCAAAGCTTCCTTAAGAAGACAAACAAGAGGGTCAAATCTCGGAGGAAGGATCAAATGCTTCATAGCTGGCACAGCTGTGTTGCACTCAGGAAGGCCAAAAAGGCGATGGCTGGCCGACCAGTTCAAGTGGTCGGCCGACCACTTGCCCTGGTCGGCCGACCAGGGTTCAAAAGGTTCAATGTGAAACACTGGTCGGCCATACCAGAAGACCAGGGTTCAAAAGGTTCAATGTGAAACGCTAGTCGGCCATACCAGAAAGGTGGCCTCCCAGATGAGTACAACACAGCTGTATGGTGGGAGACCAGAAATTGTGGCCTATGAGAGAGGAACACAAGTTTTCTAGCAAGGTTCAAAAGGGTCAGGAAGAAAATCTTGTCGGCCTACCCACATTGGTGGCTTCCCAGATGAGTACAACATAATGGTAGTATGGGAGACCAGAAATTATGGCCCAAAAGTGAGGAAAACCAGCTTTTGTCAAGAAAACCGACTGGTGGAGAGAAAAAAGTGGTCTCCAAGGAGAAAGCTGGTTTCCAAGAAAAAAAGGTGGTCTCCCACCCTTGTACCACCTTCCTAACAATGAAAATAGGGACCATGCCAAAAATGAATCCACACCGATGCAAAACGAGGGTTCGGGGGTCGAAACGCGCAGCCGGGTACCCCGAAAACTGACTATTAAGCACCGAAAGTGGCGTGCGACCACGAAGGTGGTCTTCCGAGCCACAGTGTCCCTCTAAGGAGAGGAAACGAGGTGTGTGCCAAAAACTGGAGCAAACAGAGGTAGTTAAGCGGTCCCGAACCGAGGCACACGGCCGACGGCTCCGAAAATTGGAAATCGGTCTCCAAACGGGAAAAATGGCCTACGACCACGAAACATAGTCTACAGCCGCTGAGAGATGGTCTACGACACCTCTCCCTTCCTTCAGGAAGAGAAAACAGAGAAAACAGGACTTGGTTCGTAAACCGAGGTAAGGTACAAAAAGGTTTCGAAACCCGGAGGCAAGGCTCTCAGCCGAGACTCCGAAACCTCAGAACGAGCACAATATGCATCATCACTGACCGCTCAATCGGTGATGTCTGAGTCTTAAGGTCGGTCAAAAATGGGGTGTCTACACAAGGCCTAAGAGGGGGTAAACAACCCCAAACACGAAAGTGATCTGAAACAAACTTCAAAAGCATGCAAACACAAAATTTTTTTCAGTATATAGCTAAGCTTAAATCAGCATGCAAGATAGGCAAAAAGTATGTACAAAAATGTGGAATAAAATAGTGAAAAGGAGTTACCCTTGAAGACCACTTCCAAGAACACCAAACCAGTAGCCTCTTTGGATCAAAACCAGCTCAAAAACCTCTGAAACAACTCCTTAGCACCTTAGTAACCAAAGAGTAGTGTACTCCTAGGGGTTCTAGCACAAGAACAAGAACAAAAACTCACTTTGGAACACTCTAATCCACACAAATGTAGAGAGAGAGGGAGATATAGAGAGAGAGTGATATATATATTTTATATATCAGATTTTTCAAACCTTGAAATGGAAGGAGAGGCCCTCTTTTATAGAGGAACAAAGGTCCAAGCTTCTCTTAGAAGCTTGGAGCAAAGGGGCCAAGCTTCTTTTAGAAGCTAAAGCAAAAAGGGTCAAGCTTCTTGAGGAAGCTAGAGCAAAGGGGTCAAGCTTCCTCAAGAAGCTAAGAAAGGTTCAAGCTTCTTGGAGAAGCTAAAAAAGGTTCAAGCTTCCTCAATAAGCTAAAACAAGGGTTAAAAAGGTTCAAGCTTCCTCAAGAAGCTAAAAAAAAGGTTCAAAGGGTCAAGCTCCCTCAAGAAAAGGTCTCGGCCAGGAAAAGTGGCCGATCGATCAAAACAATGGCCGGCCGACCAAAAACATTGCCGACCGCCCAACACTTTTGGCCGGTAGCAAGAAAACAGGGCCGGTGGCCTCAGGCCATGGCCGGTGAGGTGTGGGGATGGCCAACAAGCTATTTCCCACCCTCAGAAGCAAAACAACAAGTGTTTGGTGCAAAACCCAGCACAAAACAAAGAAGTCGAGAGGTCTTGAGGCAAGGTGTGTAGCCGAAACCTCCAAGAACTCAAGACGAACACAAACATGGGTGATCATTGAGTGTTCAAACGATGACGTCCAAGCCTTGAGGACGGTCAAAAATGGGGTGTCTACAGTTGCCCCTCTTTGACAGAACTCGAAAGTCATAACAATGACGGGAGTGAATGTCATAGCCCAGAGACGACCCATTTTTGACGAGGCTGAAGACTTAGACAAAGCACGCAAGCAACAGACAAAGTTATGCGCCCGAAGGCAGGTGCAAGATGCAAGACAATGCACAAAGCCGAGCATAACTTATGATCATGCAAAGAAAGCTATAACGAAGCATAACATGCGACAGTTTTAAGCAAGCGAAAACCAAACTACATTACAATGCAAAAAGGATGTAAGAGAGTCATACAATCTCAACCATACGCCATGCAGGAAAGACTAAGAGAGACCATTGGGGACACCCGAGGTCTCAAACAAGATTCCGTCGCGTTGCACGTGAAAGGAAAAAGAGTGGCACAAGCATTGAAACATGTTCCAAATGCTCTAAAAAAAATGGGGAAACATAGGGACATATCCCGGTGTTTTGAAAAGGAGCGTGCATAACAATGCAAGCGGAATGCGCATAACAACGCAAGTGAAGAGGTGTGCATGACAATGCAACCTAAGATGAATTTCAAACACGCTGAAATTGTGTGAGGAAAGGGGACAGGGAGAAACATAGGGACATATCCCGGTGTTTCGGAATGGTTCAAACATAGGAACGTATTCCAAATGCTCTTAGCCAAAGAGGGAGAAACATAGGGACATATCCCGGTGTTTCGGAAAGGTATAAGCATTGGAACGTATTCCAAATCCTCTTAACCAAAGAGGGAGAAACATAGGGACGTATCCCGGTGTTTTGGAAAGGTATAAGCATTGGAACTCATTCCAAATGCTCTTAACCAAAGAGGGAGAAACATAGGGACGTATCCTGGTGTTTCGAAAAGGTATAAGCATTGGAACGTATTCCAAATGCTCTTAACCAAAGGGGGAGAAACATAGGGACGTATCCCGGTGTTTCGAAAAGGTATAAGCATTGGAAAGTATTCCAAATGGTCTTAACTAAAGGGGGAGAAACATAGGGACATATCCCAGTGTTTCGCAAAGGTATAAGCATTGGAATATATTCCAAATGCTCTTAACCAAAGCTGGAGAAACATAGGGACGTATCCCGGTGTTTCGGAAAGGTATAAGCATTGGAATGTATTCCAAATGCTCTTAACCAAAGAGGGAGAAACATAGGGACGTATCCCAGTGTTTCGGAAAGGTATAAGCATTGGAATGTATTCCAAATGCTCCTAACCAAAGAGGGAGAAACATTCGTATCCCGGTGTTTCGGAATGGTTTAAGCATTGGAACGTATTGCGAATACTCTTAACCAAAGAGGGAGAAACATAGGGACGTATCCCAGTGTTTCAGAATGGTTCAAGCATTGGAATGTATTCCGAATGCTCTTAACCAAAGAGGGAGAAACATAGGGACGTATCCCAGTGTTTCGAAAATGGAGAAGAAACATAGGGACGTATCCCGGTGTTTCTGAATGGTTCAAGTATTGGAACGTATTCCGAATGCTCTTAACCACAGAGGGAGAAACATAGGGACGTATCCCTGTGCTTCAGAAAAGAAGAAGAAACATAGGGATGTATCCCGGTGTTTCAGAGAAAAGGGAAAACATAGGGACGTGTCCCGGTGTTTCAGAAAGATATAAGCATTGGAACGTGTTCCAAATGCTCTAAACCAAAGGAGGTCTAACCCGTATGCAAGTGAAAAGATGCATAATAATGCAACTGGAACGTGCATCACAATACAAGGGGAATGGGTGCATAACAATGCAAGTGAAGTATGACCACACAAGTAAAGAGGTGCATGACAATGCAAGATAGATGTGCATAAAAATGCAAGTAATGAGCATAACAATGCTAGATAGATGTGCATAACAATGCAACGAATGGTGTGCGTAACAATGCTAGAAATGGTGTGCATAACGATGCAACGAATGTGCAACTTCAAAAGCGTGTTTGAAACAAAATGCCAAGTAAGCAAATACAAGCCTTAACAAGACCAAATCCAAACGCGACCTCCGATTTACCTCTCGGAGGGGTTTGTAACACACTCCGCTTGAAAAGGGTACACCCTGTTTATATTGGCGAGAGATAACATCTGCTGCTTTAATGGCCATTCTGACTTGAAGTAGGCTTAATCTTGGAGTAGAGGCACACTCATTCTTCGGAGTACTAACAAGGCCTGAAGAGGTATATCCGGAGTATAATCACGAAATTTGCTGAAGGTGAAACACACTCAGATGCTTCGATTTTCCCTCTTTTCTTTTGCTTTGTAGTCTGGAACCCATATAGCTTCAAATACGTCCTTGTTTTCACTGTTCTCACATGACCTGGGTTGAACCTTGCAGTTTTATGAAAGAACAAATCTTGTTTTGCACAAATGTGGAGAATGGCACAACACTCCGAGCACAAAACGATTTGATTGAAATCGAGAAATGAGTTCTTGACCGGGTATTGAGCCCACAACTGACCACAGTCAAAACGACTCAAGAAAGAAAAAGAAAAGGTAAATAACCTAAACACTACTCAACAAAGGAAAAACAAGGTAAAACAACCTAAACACATCTATTGACACTCAAACAACTCAAAACAAGAATCGAGACAAACAAAAACATACATGCACAACACTCAGTTGTGTATGACCAATGGCAAGAGACTTTTCAGTTCACGAGGAGCCAGTTTCTCCAAGTATTGTTTCCCACCCTTTCTCATTTGTGATTCTTACATCACTCGACCCTTAGGCTCGGCTTTTCTCTCAAAACCCTTTTCTTACTTTTTCTCTCATCGTACATCTCTCTATTCTTCAATCTCTCATTTTCAATCCCTTCCCTGGGTGGTTGATGGATAAATAGAAAGTTGCGGGGTCTTGCCCCTAGCATTCCGCTAGATTCTTCTTCTTGTTCATGACAGTGATTTTCTCCCACAGAGGGGCTGTGCTACAACTGGGTGTGTAGCAAATCTGTAGCTGACATCAGTTGACGATGCCTTGCTGGGGAGTTTGGACATGATCAGATCTGTCCAGATGAGGGAGTGGAATACCTTGCTCCATTCCAGTTCGTGCTTTGCACTTGGCTTGATACCTCGTTGCGTGGAGGATGCGAGAGCTTTCTGCCCTTTTGCGGTCAGCTTCAGTGGTGCCCTTTTCCGACAGGTAGAGTGCCCTTTCTGGCAAGTATAGTGCCCTTTCGGGCAAGTATGTTGACAACGGGGAAAAGACAGAACACCTAACTCAACTGTGCCCCTAGTTCATCAATTTGACCATTTTTTTTGTTTTTGGTTTTCTACTAAAACAATTTTGACCAACATGAGAGTTAGATTAACATGCTTGTTCGATTTTCTGATTTAAAATCATGCAAGTTAGGTTATGAGCACTGAAAACTTTCCTTTTTTGGGGTCTAAGAAATGGTCCAGTTTTGGAAAAAATGGGATAATTTTCGAGAGAATTAGTTAACCTCAGTAAAAATTCTCAAAAACTGTTTTTGCAAATCAGCCACTGCTCAACGAGCATGGAACCTACTTTTGAGATGCGCAACCTTAGATCCATAACAATGTAAAATTGCCTCTTGCTCGAAGAGAGCTTCATGGCAACGGAAGGTTACCCCTTGTTTGAATGGCACCGCAGCGCATTGAATGGCAACGGAAAGTTGCCCCTTGTTTGGATAGCGCTATAGCACACTGCAATCAATCCTCAGAGTGACGATCACAACCGAACTCTTGGATACAGAGAAGGAAAAGACGATCAAAAACCATTACATGGACACAATCAATTGTAAAAGTGTTTGCGGCTGGACTTCAGAATGAAATTGCCTACGTGTCCCAAACATGGGAATCAAGCCTTACGTAGTTCGGGGTTTAGGCTCCCTCGTGTATTGACCCTCACCTTTCACGCTCTAACTTTTGCCAAGGCTGCCCTTCCGGGTTTTCAACCTTGCGAGCTTTGTTTTTCTTTTTCTTTATTTCAATTCTTTTCATTTTTTCATTTTTTTTTTCATCTTTTCTTTTTCATTCTTTGCATTTTATTTTTTTTCTTCTTTTTTTTTTTTTTGTTCTTTTTCTTTTTTTTTCCTTGCTCTAACTTTTGCCTGGGTCGCCCTTTCGGGTTTTCGGCCCAGCGTGCCTCTCAAGGGTAAAAGTGTAGCTTTGTCCATATCGAATGGTTTTAAGATCCTGAAGTCATCTGAATCCAGGAGAATGGCTGTTGTTCGCTGACGATGCAGGAGTCCATCAAATGGGGGGCTGAATTTGTCCCTAGTGTTGTGGATAGGAACTTGGTTGTCCTTCAGCAATGTGTTCTTCTTTCCTCCCTTCTGGGGTTTGGCATTCTTGTCGATCTTCATTGATTTGTGGAATGATCTATCTTCAGCTCTTCGAGCACAATCTGGCATCTTTTGCCCCTAGTTAGAGGGGTGCTTCTGATCTAGCTTTGCAAGCTTCTTTTGACGACATCTGATCTTCTTGATCTGACTTCCGTGCCCCTGATTCACGGGTTGCTACAAATCTGGCCACACAGGCCTTACATTGTGATTGACCTTTGAATATTCTGAATTAAGGTTCAAGGTTTGAAAGCAGGGGATTTGGGTCTCGAGGCTGAGAGCGATCCTAAGCTGCACAATCTCAAGAGCGATTCCACACAGGTCTTCGCAGGACTGCTCAAAAATATTTTTCGAAATCTTTTAAGAAAACGACAAATCGCTCGTGCTGAAGATAGTGTAGAACTAATCTGGATCAAGCCAGTATCCTTCTCAGTACTCACATTAACAAACATGATTTCATTCATTAAGGGCTTAGCACGCCTCTCTTTCTCTCAAGTGGTCAAATTTTGCAAAACCCAAGGAATTCCTTCCTCTTCGTTTTCACCGCAGTGTTCAAAAAGTTTTGAAAAACTTATGTCAATGCAATGAGTTCGAGGTGTAGTAGAGCAGGTGAGGTGCTCTGCCATTTCATTCAAATCCCGGCACAACTAGCACACGACAGAAGCAAACACAAGAGTGCAAAAACTACTGTTGTTTCATTTAGATCTGTTGGCGCAATTGGCTCCATGGCAGAAACAAACTCAAAAGAAAGCGAAACGATAAGCATAAAACAAAACAGTGATGCCCGAGGTAACATCCCCGGAATCACCCGACACCTATACAACAGGACTGACTCGATATGACAAGACAGACCTCAACTGACTCAGTATGAAAAGACTTACTCAAAACAAAGAGACTGACTCGAAACAAAACAACAGAACTGACTCAATACCCAAGCCAGAACGTACAAAAACCAGCATTCACAAATGCTCAAAACAGTGCGTGCCATATACCACATCTGAAATAAACTGAACGCCACCCACAGGTGGTTCATCCCCCTATCACATAGTCACATTATCCCCCACATGTTCACTGATCAAGTGCCGATAGACTTTGCAGACCTTGGTGTGACGATGACCTCATTGTCAATCAGATTTTGGATAGAGGCCGTTGTTCTAACGGTTTCAGATGTCCTTTCCTGAGTAGGACCCCTAGGGCTTTAGACAAAGGCATATAGAGTGGGGTGAAAACCCTCTTGCCTTGGGGTAGATAGTCCGATGTTCGGGGGTTTGGATTGGATGCACCAACAAAGGGGGTGGCGACCATGCCCACTTCGGAAGATCTTGCAGCTGCATCACCGTTGGTGGTCGCATTCGAACTGCGGGTAAACGCCCTCCTAGGCTGCTCCTTCTCCTGATCAATGAGGCCTTGCTTCATAGCGTCCTCGATCTGTACTCCCATCTCATGTAAGTCTGGAAAGGTGGGAAATGGGAGAACGATCATTTTCTGCATGAGTTTAGGCTGGAGGTTGCGCACAACCATCCGTATTTGATCCTTGTCGGTCGGCCTAATGGTCATCATTGAGGCCTTGGCCCTCTAGCGGGTTACAAAGTTAGAAAAACTCTCCTTAGGCTCCTGCCTTGTCGTCTCAAGATCACGGGTTGTATTCTCGATTTGCGTATTATAAGAGTACTGTGCAACGAAGGCCTCGACCATCTCCTCCCAGTTCCTTTTGACGGAGTCTTCCTGTTTTGCGTACCAGATGGCCGCTATACCCGACAGGGTCTGGCTGAACAAAGAAAGCTTCGGTAACCTGGTGAGGCCCATCGAACTTAGTATATCTGAGAACAACCATAGATGCACCATGGGATTCCCAGATTCGTCAAAACGATCAATTTGTGGCATCTTAAACCGATCTAGTAGCGTCACGGCTGAGTCGGTGTATCCGTCCTCAATGTCTAGAATGGACTTTACTCCCTGAGATTTCTTGAACATCTTTTCCAGCTTGCTCACCTTCAGCGCTATACGGTCTAACTCGAATTCAAAGGGTGAATCCGGCAGGTTGATCGGTGCTTTAGATAGCTGGGGTAGGATCGGGGGCGGAGGTGGCCCTGTCGGAATGTCCGTATCTTCCTGAACATTAGCTGTCTCCCTGAGTGTTGGAACTTTGGGTGGGGGAGGAGCCTAATGTGAAGCAGATGCTCCTGTTTACTACTGCAGCCGGGCAATTAAGTCTGCCTATTGGGCCATGATCTCAGCCAGCTGTTTGGCAAATTCTGTTTGACGAGCAGCATCCTGCTGCATGGTTTTCATTCTCTCTTGGAGTTGACGCATCATTTCCTTCATTCCTGCCATGTTCTGTTGTTCCGGCTAACTGACTGTTATATCTATCTCTTTGATAAAAGCTGAGGCCTCAGCCTGACTGTTCACTAGTTGGGTGGATAAGGGCCACTGATCTGGTAACTGCTGAATTGGTGATCTGTGCCTGACTGGCCCTTTTACCTTGCCTCTGGCGAAGGAACACTGATTTGCCCTTGAACTGAATCTCCAACCTGACAAAGTCTATCAACACGGATCCAATATACCCGGGGGATATTGGAGCCCTCTGAAGCTATAGTTCCACGACTACCTTGCAAAAGAGAAAACAGACAGTATCTCAGCTTAATTTCACTAGAACAGGTATACACATAGCTGAACGACTGTGCTCTCTACTGAATTCTGCCTAAAATTCTGCTTGTAAACTAATACCCTCAGGTAAAACTGATTCGCCAAATACTGATGCCCACAGGCTTGATGCCCGGACTCGCAAACTGATACATGCATTCCTTGTAGAGACACACTCTAAAAGCACATAGCAAGCAAGTAAGAGCCAAAACACCCCTATGTTGGGGTAGGGTTTCCCTGTCCTAGTTTCGTTAAGAAATAGGGTTTCACTACGCACACAGCAGTTTCAAACAACCTAAAATCGGGTAAGCAACCTGTCCTAGCTTTGGAATGGTCACTATGGATTCTGAATATGCACTAGGTCAAATGGTCAAAAGGGTGCCCCTGTAAAAATCGGGGTTTGTGTTCCCATCGTGGCAGAGCCCGTAACTGGTCAGCCTTATGGCACGGTTTTCAAAGCAAGCCTCCGACAAACCGTTCAGGAACAGCAGATGGTAGACACGGTATCCTAGGCGCACCATTGCACATGCAATGCAAAGAAACACATAAGTGTAGTCAAAATAAGATATCATGAGTTCGAGTCAAGTTCTCTAAATTCCCAGTAGAGTCGCCAGAAACTGTAGACGTCCTCGAACGTCCCGGGAGGGAATCCCGTTTTGTTCATTTGGGCTCACTACAGTTCGGACTCAAAAGTCACGGTCCTGTATCTAATCTCAAAGAGTGCAACGCAAGACCGATGAATCATAAAAGAGTCCAAATTCGGAAAATCGTTTTGAAAAATTGATTTTAGAAAGAAGTGTCAAACATGGACTGCTTTGCCAGATACAGAGTCGCCACCTAAATGTTTTATTTTAGGAAAATTTAGGAAACCCTGACTCGTGCCTAAGGCCACGTGTCCGTCGTCACCAAAGTTGCCTCGGCTCGGGAACTTGGGTACGATTGGGGAAGGTCAGCTATGAGCACCCCCGGTCGCCCGATCAAAGATCAGCCACTACTAAACATGATATCTTATTTTTGAAAACACATGTGTTCTTATTCCGGTTAATTAGCTAGAATTTCTATGTGATGTGCACAGCAAAACAAGTATAGACTAGATCGCCTAATTTGGAACAAAGCATTGCATATCCATTTATTCGGGAAAATGGTTTGAGTTTTGCTACTCGCAAGTAGGCTAAAATACGAATTTCAATGAATTGTCCCAATTCAAGCAATCCAACCTTCACCCACAGGCATTCAGGCAGTTACATCACATACGCAAATACCCTCATGGTAAACATACTGTCATGGCAACACTCACACACATGCAAAGATGCTAAAGCATAAATGCTTACCTAGTACTCCAAGCCAAAACAAAAACTAGTTAGTAATCAATGCATGATCCTAGTTTATGTTAAGATGGCTAATGCAACACATGCAAAATGCAACTAAGATAGGCTCGACTATTCTAAGATGGCATGTGAGATGCTACAGATAACATGTATTCAATTTGGAATTGAAATACAATGCAGTTAGCGTGATGCGCCGAGCCCGGTGCATGCAAGACAGATGAATGAATGCAAACATGCGAGCATAAGTATGCTAATTGAAACATGCCCTAAACTAACCATCATAAGCTAGTAAAAAAAAGGGAGAAAGAAGTAGGGGTTGGAAGACATGCATCACACACACGCACGCTTATTACACAATTTGCCCTCTCTCGGAGGGACCGAATGAATAATATAAATTAATCAACTAACAAGCTAATTAATCAATTACAAAACCACCTAACTAATTAACAAATTAATTAAGCTACTGAAAGCAGTAAAATAGCCTCGGGAGAAGGGATGAATGTATGCATGCTCGGCTCCGCTCGAAAATCCATCGCCATGCCACAGTTGCCTCTGTTTGTACTGCTTTATGCCTCTGAAAATTGCATGAGTCCCAAGGTCGATTCTAGAACACTCCCTGAGCACTATGGGAGGTCACCGGCCAAGAGGAATGGTCACTGGCCATGGAAAAGTGGTCATCGATCAGTTGTGAGGCTTTCGGCCAACAATGGATAGCTGGCCGGCACTGAAGATGGCCAACCAGCCATCTCTTCCTGCAGAATTCTGTTTGACAGCAGCAGAGGGCAAACAAAGCATGACAATGCATTTTCAAAGCAATGTATGCACAACCACCCTTCCTATCATGTTTAAGACTCAAGGGAGTATGGTACTCGACTCTCGGGCCACCAATCACGTATTTCCATGCATGATGGCCAAAGAGTCAAGTGTGCAATTCAATATGGAATGAAATGCACAAAACACATAAAGGGCCCCAACCTCTGTCATGATTAATCAAGAGGCAAGGGATGCATGCACAATGCTATGCAACCTAAGCATGCAAGCAAACCAATGCAACATGAGCATGCATGCAACAATTCAACCTAAACATGCAAGCATGAAGCAATGTAACAACACTTGAATACCATGTAAAGATGGACTTAAACTAATATGGACAAGCCTCAGCCTTGCCCTAAATCAGTGGCCATATGAGATGAGAACAAGGCCCAAGATTCATGCAAACATGCACAATGCAAGGGCTCCAAGCCTAAGGCACAAAATGCAACTCTCCAAGAGCAATGCAAGGATGAAACATGAGGTACAATGGCATACACTCCAGCTCTGAAATAGCATACAAAATGACTCTGAAATGATGCAACGACTCATGCAATGCATGTAGGAAGGCTCAAATACCGAAACTAGTGAAACACATTACACTAGAGGTATGCAAAGCAAGGCACAAATGATGAAACCAACTCCTAACAGACCTCATGCAGTCCCTAAACAGTGGTAAAATGAGCTAAAATGAGGGCTTGACATGCACCAAAATGAAGCTCATGTAAAGGCTAAAAAACAAGGCATAATGATGCAACTCTCAAACGCATCGAAGGCATGTTAAACATGAGAATATGGCACAGATATAAGCTCTGAAATAGCATTCCCTATGATACCAAAACATGTAAACACCTCAAGCAACGCACGCAAGGGGCTTCAAAACTCAAAGGTAAGTAAGGCTATTACACAACAAGTATGCATCGCAAGCATTTTTCGACCATGAGGCCACAAAATAGAGCTTAGGTAGCCTAAATCATGAACAAAATCGATTTAAGTCATGGCCAAAATATGCTAGAATGGAGGGCTAAAATAACATGCAATGTAAGCTAGTAAGCATGGTTTACACTACAAGCATATGGAGCATATGAGGGACCACCAAACCAGCCAAAAAAAGATTCATGGCATGCCAAATATGACCAAATACCCACTGAAATGTGTCTAATACATGCAAGAATGAGGTGCCCCTTTGAAAGGCCATGCAAGGGGTTGCTCTACACATGCAAGAAGGACATCTAACATGGAAAAACCAACTATGGAAAGGGGTTATGTAGGCCCTAAAACTCACTGAAAAAGGCCTGAACCGAGCTCAAGAAGTGTGCAAATAAGGGCTGCTTTGTATGGCCAAAAATGCCAACAAACAAGACAACAAGGAGAGGGGTTGGCCCTCTCCTTCTTAGGACCTCAAAACACCATCCCCACCACTGAAATCCCTCTGGATTTCAGTGGTGAGAAGGCCACTACAAGGTGGTCCCGAAGCTCACAAAAAAGGCACAAAAATGAAGCCAAACAAGGCCTAAGAAGGGGTAAACAATCCCAAACACAAAAGTGATCTGAAAAAAACTTCAAAAGCATGTAAATACAAAAGTTTTTTCAGTTTATAGCTAAGCCTAAATCAGCATGAAAGATAGGCTAAAAGTGTGTACAAAAACGGGGAATAAAAGAAAGAAAAAGAGTTACCTTTGAAGACCAGTTCCAAGAACACCAAACCAGCAGCCTCTTTGGGTCAAAACCAGCTCAAAAACCCCTCAAACAACTCCTTAGCACCTTAGTAACCAAAGAGTAGTGTACTCCTAGGTGTTCTAGGGCAAGAACAAGAATAAAAACTCACTTTGGAACACTCTAACCCACACAAATGTAGAGAGAGAGGGAGATATAGAGAGAGTGATCTATATATTTTATATATCAAATTTTTCAAACCTTGAAATGGAAGGAGCGGCCCTCTTTTACAGAGGAACAAAGGTCCAAGCTTCTCTTAGAAGCTTGGAGCAAAGGGGCCAAGCTTCTTTTAGAAGCTATAGCAAAAAGGGTCAAGCTTCTTGAGGAAGCTAGAGCAAAGGGGTCAAGCTTCCTCAAGAAGCTAAGAAAGGTTCACGCTTCTCTTCGAAACTTGGAGTAAAAGGGTCAAGCTTCTTGGAGAATCTAAAAAAGGTTCAAGCTTCCTCAAGAAGCTAAAACAAGGGTTCAAAAGGTTCAAGCTTCCTCAAGAAGCTAAAAAAAGGTTCAAAAGGGTCAAGCTCCCTCAAGAAAAGGTCTCGGCTAGGAAAAGTGACTGATTGATCAAAACAATGGCCGGCCGACCAAAAACATTGCCGACCAGACAACACTTTTGGCCGGTAGCAAGAAAACAGGGCCGGTGGCCTCAGGCCATGGCCGGTGAGGTGTGGGGATGGCCAACAAGCTATTTCCCACCCTCAGAAGCAAAACAACAAGTGTTTGGTGCAAAACCAAACACAAAACAAACAAGTCGAGAGGTCTTGAGGCAAGTCGCGTAGCCGAAACCTCCGAGAACACAAGACGAACACAAACGTGGGTGATCATCGAGTGTTCAAATGATGACGTCCAAGTCTTAAGGACGGTTAAAAATTGGGGTGTCTACACTTGTTTACTAGCTTAAATTTCCCATTATTTTAGCTTACTCTTTTTGTTGTTTTTACTTCAACTTCAGCACTATTTTGGCCTAACTAAGGTATTTGAGTTGATAGCATTTATTTCTTGCCTTCCATACTTGTAATCACCTCTAATCACCTCTGTAACCTCTCTCATTTCTTCGCTTTTTCTTTGTGTTTTGAGAATTGTTCCAAACGGAGTGTTGTTTAAGCTTGATGCGGTGATATTGTGCTGAATGGTTTAATCCCTTTGGCGGTTCATTACCAACTGCATGATCTCCCTCTCATGCCTAAAATAACATTTGGTTTGATGTTTCTCTCCATTAGAGGACTTAATCTTCATTTTTGGACTAAATGAATTAAGGAATGGAAGGTAATTAAAATGAAGTAATAAAACTTGGACTAAAATAGAACAAGATAATAAATGATTTGGTGTTCAATCGGACGTTAATTGAACACATGGAGATTTGGCTCATTTCATACTTGTTAGTGATGAAATGGTCTAAGTTTCCAAGGTCAACCACTTCCCTTGATCAATCCATGATAGGAATGAGGTTTTGTTGGTCTTTCTTTGTGCATTTATTAAGATTTCTGGATGACATGCTACTATTTATGGCCGGCCAGCCACTACTTTTGGCCTGCCGACCACTTTTGTCAAACCAAGCAGTAACGTTTTGAAACAAAACAAAGTAGAGACTGAGGGGAAAAACAATGCAAATGTTCTACCTGTTCGACAGAGGTGTTTTGGCAGCAGAATAGTGGGCTTTTTAGGTGGAAATCAGTGCGCATACATAAGCATTCCTCGCTTTCCGAGGCTAAGTAGTTAGAGTAGTTAGCTTAGCTACTATTTCTTTTGGATTGTAAGTGTTGTAATTAATTACTTAAATTCTAATTTTAATTATTTAGTTAGTTCCAATTTGTAATAATTAGCTAGCATAGTTGGTTTATTTCATTTGATTAGTAATAGTTAGTTAATTCGTAGTAAGTAGTTAGCTAGTTAGTTTATTCGGACCCTCATGCGCAAGGGCACAATTGTAATAATGTGTATGTATTCCAACCTCACATCTTTCTCCCTTTTATTTACATGCTTATAGTGGGTAGTTTAGAAAATCATGCTTTTTTTAGCATTTCCCGTGTTTGCATCCACTTGTCTTGCATAAATCGAGGCTCGGTTCATCTTTCTAACAAAGCATTGTAGTTAAAATACTTCATTGAATACGTGTTTAAGACGCATGCTTTCAAATTGATTCACATGTCATGTTAAGTAGCCGAGCCTAATTAGATTGCATATCGCATGTGATGCATTAGTCATATTTCATTTGATAGGGGCATGCATGTTTTCTAATTCTTTTGTTTTCTTTGGCTTGCCTTGGAGTGCTAGGTGAGCTTTTAGTGTTTTAGCATATTGCATGTGTTAGTATTGCCATGTCAAAAGCATGTTCACCATGAGGCTTAGTATTTAAATGATAAACCGTTTGAATGCCTGTGGATGAAGGCTAGTTCCTTGAGTTGGGATAGTTTGATTAATATACATTTGAACCCACTTTTTCAAGTGGCATATTCGCAAACTCTTTTAAAAAACAAAGATGAAATCAAATGTTTCAATTCTTGAAAATTAGTCTATATTTGTGTGTGCTCCACATATTAATGTTAGCCTAATAATCGGAACAAGAGCATATAATATAAATAAGAATCACATCATGATTACTAGAGGCCGATCTTTGATCGGGTGAGCGAGGGTGCTCAATTCATGACCTTCCCCTATCATACCTAAGTTCCTGAGCTGAGACACTTTGGTGATGACGGATAAGTGGCCTTTGGCACAAGTCCCGAGTTTCCTAAATTTTCTAAAAATATTTAGGTGCCGACTTTGTATCTGGCAAAGCAGTCCATTCTTGGCATTTTGATTCAAAATTGATTTTCCAAAAGATTTGCCGGATTTAGACTCTTTTGTGTTTATCTATTTCACATTGCACTTGTGGAATCATATTCAGAACCACGGGAGTTCAAACTGTAGGGCTAGTCGTATCCGAAAGAGCACGAAAAGTCGAGCTATAGGTAGTGATGCCATCTAGGTGGTAGCTGATTGGTTGACTAAGTCGGCTCATTTTATTCCTATGCATGTAAGTGACTCAGCAGACTATCTTGCCGACCTTTAAATCAGGGATACATTAAGATTGCACGGGGTCCCTGTGACAATTGTTTCAGTTAGAGATTTGCATTTCATAGCTCAGTTGTGGCAGAGCTTGCAGAGTGCCTTGGGCTCTTGACTGGCTTTTAGCACAGCATATCACCCTCAGACTGACGGGCAGTCCGAGCGTACTATTTAGATTCTTGAGGATATGCTTCGAGGTTATGTCGATGACTTCAAGGGGTCATGGGAGAGGCATTTGCCCTTAGTGGAGTTTGCCTATAATAATAGCTTCCAATCAAGTATTGGCATGGCACCATTTGAGCTCTTTTATGGCCGACCGTGTAGATCTCTGGTGTGTTGGGCCGAGGTGGGTGATGCACGTTTGTTGTGTCCAAAGTTGGTTCAGGAGACGACGGAGAAAGTGGCACTTATTTGTAAGAGGTTGGTTATGGCTCAGAGTCGCTAGAAAAGTTACGTTGACTGTAGGAGGAGACCTTTGTCTTTACGTGGGAGATCATGTCTTTTTGAAGATTTCACCTAGGAGGGGTTTGATGAGATTTGGGAAGAGTGGGAAGTTGTCCCCTCAGTTTATTAGGCCACTTGAGATCCTTGAGCGGATCAGGGAGGTAGCTTACTGTTTGGCATTACTACCACAGTTTTCTGGGGTTCATGATGTGTTTCATATTAGCAAGCTTCAGAAATATTAGCTGGATCCATCACACATGTTGGATTGGACAGACTTAGAGGTAGATGAGGATACCTTGTATGAGGAGAGACCGGCGAGAGTCTTGGATACTTGGGATCAAGTTTTGCGAGGCAAGACGATTCTCTGGGTTAGGGTATTGTGGAAACACCACGGAGTTGAGGAAGCAACTTGGGAACGTGAATTGGAAGTCCAAGAGAATTATCCAAACTTATTTGTTGGTGTTTGAATATATACTGAGATTTTTATTATGCTAATCATTGTCTTAATGGCTTAAAACATAGTTTTGAAACTTGAATTGTAATTTTGGGGATGAAATTCCTTAAAGAGGGGAGGTGACAATGTTTCTGGTTTAGACCTGACCCATTTTGTGTTTTGGACTCGGATTTCATAGCCTTGTATGGTTGTTCATGTCTTTTCCCTCTTGTTCTTTCTTAAATCTAGTTATTGGATTGTAATTGTGTGTTTGGAACAGGTTGGTAACTTGATTTTCCAAACCTTTGTTGCCCAGATTTTTGCTCCTCCGCTTGAGCTGCCATTCTTGTGCTTGAGCAAGCTTTACAAGCTCTCAGTATTTTTGCAGACTTGCAAATACTGGGAAAGTGTATTCTACGCTCGAGCGACATTTCCTATGCTCGAGCGGGTGGGCACTTGAGCATCCAATCTTGAGCTCAAGCGATGTCCTTTGACTATAAAACTTCTGAAAGTATGTATTCTACGCTCGAGCGCCACTTCTTGCGCTCGAGTAGAACAATGTGTCTGATGCTCGAGCATCACTTTTCACGCTCGAGCAGACTGCGTGTATATCAGTTCGTAACAGCCACATTTTCTATCACTTTTTCATTCCTCTCTTTCTCTGAAACTCTCCAAAAACCTAGATCTTGAGTTTCTCTCTCTAAAAGTCATCGTCTCTCTACTATTTCACCTAGATCCATTGGGATCTTTACCCTAGTGCCTTTGATAAAAAGGTAGAGCGTGTCAAGATCTTCATTTTGATTCGAACAAAATTGGGTTTAAGCATCTTTGGAGTTTTGATCCTTGCCTTGCTCATCTTCTCTCTTTGAGGTAGTGATTTTCTACACCTTCATATGATTTTAACTTAGTTATTCGTTGTTGTGTATTAATGATGGGATTTTGGAGTATTTTGGACAGACCTAGGGTTTGGGTTAAAAATCAAAAAAGGGGTTTCTAAGTGAATATAATATCAAGGATTATGGGGTTTGAAAATAAGGTTGTATTGTGACAAAATAGTTGATTTTGGCATTTGGGTGCGATTTGGGAAAGAAGAAAGTTTGCCCTAAAATGTTACAAATATTTATTTTGTATAAATAAATGAAATTGGTACTGTAAAATGTGAAATGGAATAGGTGTCGACATAAATGGTGGAGAAGAATGTGTATTATCTCTCACTTGTGAAATATTGAATAAACTATCTGCCTTAAGATTGACTATTTGTGGAGAAATATCTGTATTGGGCTATCGGTGTAGGATAGTTATGAGTGTTGTAGAGATTGCATGAGGATTAGGTGAATTGAAACTAATCTCTTATTGATTGTCATTGAATGTGACTATGTTTTAGATACATTGTATATGTAAGATTATTTGGGAGGAGAAAGGGGATGTACTCCATCGTTTGAGAGGAGATAGGGGATGAACTCCATTGAAATTAAGTTGGCCACAGTGTCCTAGGTGAAAGTCCTGAATCCACATGTATACATGGGTGCCGATCCCGCGACTAAATTTTCGTAAAAGGGCAGATTGAAGTATTTGTGTAGTGATTGTGTTAATTGAAGAACCATTAAGTTGTTGTCTTTGTTGGGTTGTTGATAGATAATGAAATTGGCTCATGAATTGAAATTAATCGAAGGAAAATGGATTAAGATATGAACTTGATATTTTATGATTTTATAAAATGTGAATATTTTGTCACAGGCATTGTACTTATATTTTTGTGAAATCTCATATATGGTGTTAGATTGTTCCTACTGGGCTTTGGCTTATCCTATTTGGGAAAACCATTTTCAGGTGTTGGTGATATTCCTCCACCAAGGCAATAGCTTGGAGGGACTTTTGGGAGCAAGAGTTCTTTCTTTTGTTGTATTCTTTTTGTATAGCCAAGGGCTTCAATTGTATTGAGCTAGGCTTATTTTTGTTGTAACCAAGCAATGACTTGGAAAAATGTAAGCCATAGGGCATATGATTATCTGTTTAGTTTTCAGTTCTTATATCAATAGAACACATGTTGTAGATTCAGGATAAATAGGTTGTGAAGGTATATCACATGTGTTAGCTTTTGTACATGAACTCTGATGAATGAAAATATATTATTTCTATTATCTTTTCGATTGTGGGTTGGATTCATTATATTATTTTGGGGGCATTACCAAAAGTAGTTCAAATATGATGATTATGTGGCACTTTTCCCAACAAAATTTGCATGGGCAAAAAATATACTTTTAGCAACAAAATATAAGTCGGCAAAAGTAAACTTTTGGTGACAACTTTATGTCAGTAAATGTTGCCGTTTGCCAATGATTTGTTTGTCGTTAAAGTTTTACTTTTGGAAATGACAAATTGGCATTGGCAAAAAATACACTTCTAGATACACAATATGAGTAGGCAAAAACAAACTTTTGGCAACACATTTATCGACAAGTTGTTTGTCGAGAAAGCTTTACTTTTTAGCAACGACAAATTTGCAACTGCAAAAATAATTGAAAATCATTTATATTTTTTATAAAATTTATAGATTTACAAGAGGCATTCCTCTGGCACCACTATTACAAACTAATAACATTGATATGAAATTACCTAAAGTTGATGTGCAGGCAAAAAAACACTGCTGATACAGCTTTTAGAAGCAGTGTGTAAAACCTAAAAGGCTAAACTCACTAAAATACCCAAATACATCCAAATTGTGAACCCACAGTAGAAATAGCAGTTAACAAAATGAAAACATAAAACTAACAAAGACAGGCAAAAAGGCAAGACAATCACCCACAAACTTACAATAACCCAAATGTCTATTGCACATTGACTACCTCGGCTTTCCTAAGCTCTTTTCTTGTCTTTCAATGGTCCTCTTGGAATTTTACTGAGAAACTTGGCATCAAACATTGCATACTATTGATCTCGATCATTGCTTTCTCTGAAAACGAATCAACCTGGTCCTCATACTTCTCATACAATACAGGCACTGTGTGTAACAATACGAAAGGTGTTTCATGAAAATCGCAATAATTAAGACTAGGTATAGTATAAACGAAAACCTACATTTGATATATCAAAAAAACAAAAAAAAAGTTTGTTGTCATTACATATGTAGAGCAATGTCAAGAAATTGCAACAACTTCCTAAAATTGAAGATATCCACAAGCCAGCAATCACCTATTCACAAAATTAGTCTCTTAGAAGACAATAATTAAACACACACATGCAAGGATTGAGCATCACCCTTGGCATACAAAATTCATAAATTGGTTTAGACCAACTAATGAATTCCAACATCAACAGGCACTAGGAATCAAATTCATTTGGGAAATAGGCCAAAGAAAGGACCAGCTAAGAAGTATGGGCAATTTAAAAAAGTTAAAATAACTTGGAATCCAATAATAAAATGAATACAATGTAAATTTATATTGTGGAAATATGCAAGGCACACTAAATCAAAAAATTATTTAAAAAATTGATCTCAAACACCACTAGTGCTGTTACCAAATAAAATCAACTACCAAAAAAAAAAAATGTTTGATTCCTAAAAAAAAATAACATTATATTTTTATGTGCTAACAATATATATATATATGAAAATTATTTACGCAGAGAACTAAAAAATAAACAATAAATCATATCTTATGGTGGGCCATATGGGGAAACAAGAATCCCTCTCCCATGAGGCACACCTCTAGAGAAGCAATAACCATTAACAAGTCTCTAGTGTCAACATCACTAGTGCTGTTACCAAATAAAATCAATTACCAAAAAAAAATGTTTGATTCCTAAAAAAAAATAACATTATATTTTTATGTGCTAACAATATATATATATATATATTTGAAAATTATTTACGCAGAGAACTAAAAAATAAACAACAAATCATATCTTATGGTGGGCCATATGGGGAAACAAGAATCCCTCTCCCATGAGGCACACCTCTAGAGAAGCAATAACCATTTACAAGACTCTAAATAAAGATCACTATTACAAATTTGCAGCAAACTAGCATCTAGTGGCAACTGCCTCACAGCAACATTGTAATAGCAGTAGCTGACCAATAAGCAACAATCATCAGCCACCTGCAGCATCAGACGTTTGATGCAACGGTTGGCATCATCAACAGTATCCATTATAATACTAGCAAAACCACAAGAGGCGTGTGTATGGGCCTCCACAACTACAAAACATGTAGCAACCTAGAAGAATAAGAAGAAAATAATCAACAATAAACATAAACATAGTAATGCCTTGTTTAACATAATAACTAGATCCATAACTAGTTAAAGAAATACCAAACAATCACCATTACAAAGGACAAGACAATCAATCTTCTGGTATCAAAAAACCACAATCTATAACTCCTTGCAATCATGTAATAAATTTCAAATCCAAAAGAAAAGGTATATAGTAGATTCAGAATTCTAGGAAAGCCACTTTTCACATACTATCCAAAAAAACCAACCTTTCCCTCTTTGGAGAAATGATCTTCAAGCTCTCCTTCTGTCACCCTAGTGGATAAACCAGTCACATAAAGTGTATTCCCAGAATTTCCAACATCATTCTTGCCAAGTCATTCATAGGTTTAGACAAGTGTTTCAAACCACCAGACACAAAATAGTCATACGAAGAAAAGAAAGCCAGAGTAATCATATACCTCCCACGACCCCTGGACCTTGATTTGGACTTGGACCTAGACTTGGATCTAGATCAAGACTGTGCTACATAGGGGGAAGGAGACCTTGAATACCTATTATATCCAATGCAAGTTACATTAGATGGTAAGTTGAACCAAATATTACGAGTTCAACAGTTTAATGAAATGAACTGCCACCCTGTTAAACTAAAAACAATGACTGGAATCTGTTCCTGGGTTTTCATATAACTCCAAACAAAACTATTTTCCTTATAACAATATGAATGCTCATGTCCAACAAATTACAAAGATAATTCTAACTACAAAAAAATCTAATAAAAAACATTAAATCTATTCAACGCTATTCTAAACAATATAATAAAAAATAGTAATTAAGTAAATAAAACACTCAACTTGACCATAAATAGGAATATGATTATAAACCCAAAGAGTGGCCCACGTGAAATTCCATATTCATCGTTCTTGCCATGCTCTGCAACATACAACTATCATAATACAAAAGAGAACAACTGAGCAAGCCCAACACACCCCTAGTCATTCTCAATTGAATTGAGTTCCATTTTGCTGGTAGAATGTATCATGACTGGATCTTGGACCCAGCTCCTAGAGATTCTGATCGATAACAAACATAGTATTTGGACCATGTTTTTCATAATGATGGCTGAATATGTTTCTGCACTATCCATAAATAATATAACAAGAGTTCATGTCACCCATTCCAAGGCTGATACTTCAAAATAAGTGACATCCGACCACAAAATCTCTGTTTTGCAACACTAGTTTCAATTCTATAACGCATCAAATTGATATAGGCAATAGCAGCTATTTATTGCAATGACCCTCATAGGCATTTGATATAGCCAATACACTCACCCAAGATCCATCTTGCATACTTGATCATATTGACCTTCGAAAGAATCCATTATCAACTGTCTAACAATATTTTCCAGTTTATTGGTGAATAACCTAAGAACTCTTGCTGAGACCACTAATCATATCGAATAACCCCTGAACCCTCATAAGTTTCAACCAAATCATCTTGCATTCATGCTTTTGAACTGATGCATTTATTTATTACTTGTCTGGTTCATCAAATCCTATGCTAATTCAATCACCAAAGAAAATGCCATAACCAACCAACCTTTTTACTACTTGGACAAAGAAATTGGATTGCACCTAGAGAGGTGGCTAACTTTTTAAAGGAAAAAAAAAAAATACCCCAGCGTTTACAAAGCCCAAACACTTGCACTTTTAATTGCGACCTTCTAGTCTTACCACCAACTAATTATCAGGAATAAAGGTTTCCTTTGCTTCATATATCTCCAGACCCAAACAATATCGTTGTTCACTAAATGACACATGCAGTCACGTAGCATTTAATGGTTCCATATTATTTAACTATTTTTTCCAAGCAAGGATGAAAAAAGAGTAAAAAAAGCTTGTCAGTATCCTAAGTTTTTGATCCCTCAAATAACCGAGTTACAAAAAATGAGTTCCCGGCATATGTCTACACAACCTATCAATCTTTCTTCAAATGAAAGAACAAATCTTGAAACCCCACACAAGCAAATGAACACATAAACATTTTCCAAAGAGAATAGCAACAAAATTAAGGCTTCGAGCATGCCAAGTAGAAACCAAAACTAAAGCTTATTTTTTTTCCCATTCCCTATACTATAATAAATAAGAAGCAACAGATTTAAACATCTGATCTCTAAGCTGTAATCCAACACGGGGATCAACAACATTCAAAAAAAAAAAAAACATTTCTGCTACTTATCTTAGAATAAGGGCCCTTTTTTTAGGGGAGTCCCTATATTTGATAGTCTGCAAGCACAAATTAGAGAAATGTTCAAATGTCCCATCACCCAAAACGTAGATAAATCAAGAGTCTTGCTTGAGACCCATAAAGTCACCCACAATTATGTGGCACAGATCTTGACAAAGGTATTTTATTTTACAGAAATCAACAGCATCAATATAGCAATCCACATCATTGTGGTAAATTTAGGGTTGAGATTTTAGAGATTTCTAGCTTTTTCTCAATTCTAAATTGTTTATTAGAAAACACAAAGCAACCCAAATATACTCGAAATAGATCATTTTCATTGCATTCCACTTAAAATATAGTTAGCAGAACCTAGAAGTCCTTCAAATGTCGTGAATGTTATACCGCCAGCCTTAAACCGTTGTTCTTTGTATGAGAAAAGAAGAGAAATTTATATATATATATATATATATATATATTAAAAATTCAGTCTTCAATTAAAGAGAGGCAAGATCATGTCCATGAATCAAAAGCCACAACAAATCATATATGAAAATTTCGTATACATGGGTAAGAGTACGAGTGTATTACCCACTACAACAAAAAAGATATTTGGTGATAGACTGATTTTGTCTCCAAACACCAAATTTTCGTTAACAAAATGATTTGTGATGAAAAAATTTTGTCGCCACATTCGTCGTCTATTTGTCGTCATAGAAAGTACCTGTGATGAAAAATCGTTTCGTCGCATGTTCTTCATTTTTTGCGACAAAAATTTTCGTCTCTAAATGTTGAATTTTTCGTCTTCTATAACATCCATTTTGTCACAAAATATTAAGAAAGAGGTTTTAGTGACGAAATGTATCCCCGCCAATGATATAGATTAAGGTGAGAAAACAATTCATCACTAAAATGAGCACAAAACAAAATTCTTCAATGACAAAAACAATTTTGTCGCAAAATATTTCAAGTTAGTGACGAAATATTCAGTAAATGTGACGAAATTATTTGTTGGAAGTACAGCAATAGTGACAAAATTATTTGTCAAGAAAAAAGTTATTTGAAAACTATTAGCAACAGTTTTTTAGTTCGTCACTAATAATAATTAACATTTTTAAAAATGGGGCTATTATTTTAAATTTTCATTTTTTTTTTCACTAAAAATTCCTTGCACATTTTAATAACATGTTTAATAAAATATTTAATATAGATCAATTTCATAAACACCACAGTCGAAATATGTCTCACAATACCCACAAAAGTACAATATCAACTTCGGATTACAAAACACGTCTCCTAATATCCACAAAATTATAATATCAAGCGCAGATTATCAAACATGTCTCCTAATATATATAAAAATATAAACTTTACAACGCAACCAAAATGCATGTAAGGTAATATTAACAAAAACACAAAATGAGCAAGCTCCTGCTCTCCAGATTACCAAACACGTCCATCTCTAATCTCCAATCTGCAACAAAACAAAACCACAAAAAAAAAAAAAAAAAAAAAAAGAGGGAGAGGAAGATAATTACTATCCTATCAATAAAATATATAATTTAACATTTTTCAAAAAGTGCATTTTTCGACGTAGCATTCAAACCGAGAGTCCCGTGCTAGTTCAATAAGGTTCCACAACTAACATTGGTCCCTTACGATTCTGGCCCCCAATGGCCTATTTTTAAGCCTAAGTGTTGGAAAAAGTGCATTTGTCTACTTAGTTTGCAAATCGGGAGTCCCGTGCTAGTTCCGTAAGTTTCTACAACTTACATTGGTCCCTCCCAAGGTGTTTGAGGTGTTCCCCAGGCCTTCTTGTGGGTGTTTTACAATTTTGCCCCCCCCCCGATGGCCTATTTTCGAGCTTAAGTGTCGGAAAAGTGCATTTTTCTACTTAGCTTTCAAATCGGGAGTTCCGTGCTAGTTTCGTAAGTTTTCACAAGTTATATTGGTCCCGCCCGAGGTGTTCGGGGTGTTCTCATGGCATTCTTGTGGGTATTTCATGATTTTAGTTCTCGATGGCCTATTTTTCAAGCCTAAGTGTTGGAAAAGTGAATTTTTCTACTTTGTTTCAAACCACAATACATTATAGGAAATCTTCTTACCCCTACCACGATTGATCTTATTTTGCAATTCTCCAAATAATTTTGGACCTGAAAAATGAAAATACAAATTAATTCAGAAGCAAAATTTGCCATTTCTTTAGAAATCACGAATGCATTTAAACCAATAAAATAATAAAAGATAACAAAAAAAATCAATGAGCATCAAATCATCCATCTTGTTGTGCCCTTAGGTAATATCCACTTATTCACATGGAGAGGGAAAAAAAATCTCCCACATGCAGGAACAAATTTGATAGTCCATGCCTAAACTAATGGGCATGATAAATATAGTAAAAAAAATTCTTATTTTTTGATGACATGACAAATCTCGTAGTCCATGGCGAAACTCATATTACACCTTAATCCTTCATTCCTAAACATGTATCAGTGTCCATATTAAGAAAAGCACAACAATGGAAAGGATAACAAATTGAGTGAATATTAAATTAAATTCATATGGAAGCATGGTTGATAGTATGTATATTGTTTTGTGCCCTATACATGGCATGCTATGTTGTATGATAGGATAACAAACTGAGTGAATATTTATATACAAATTAAACAACATAGAAATTAAAGCTCTATCTCTCTATTTCTTTCTATAAAAAATAGGCCATATTGCCATATAGTTCAACAATTTTCATCAATGTTCGCCAAATGGTTTAGCAATTAGAAACTAACCTCCTTGTATCTCATAATGGTTCATCAATTTTCATCTCTCTCTAACCCACAGCACGAATTTGTATCCTCCATTGCCCAACACACAAAAAAAGTATCAAACACTTAAAACTCACAAACCAATTACAAAATATTTGTTAACTCACCCAACGTGTCGTATCAAATAAAGGGCAAGTCAAATGGATCGCTTTGAGTCTGTCGATAAGATCCTGAAACTTTGAGCAATTAGTGCCAAGAAGTTAGCAATCAACAACAAACCAGAGCAAGTTAGCAAATCCAATTTGTTTAAAAGGTAGATCCATCACCACTAGAGATGGAGGGAGACGACCTAAACTCTAATGCTGGGGTAGGAAGGGCTCACACTACCGTGTGGCCCAATGTCAAACTATAAGTGATCATAACGACTTTACATTTACATTCTAAGCCAGTTGAGCAGCAATTCATATTTTTCAATGCTCTCAAAATACCTACATGTTAACAATTATCTCCTCCCCAACTCCAATGGCCAGATAAAGTGAACCAGTAACTCTGGTTGCTATTTTCTCTAAGGAAAGGGTCACCATAGGCAGACCAGCCCAAAGTATGCATGTTCCCATTGTGTGGGCATTGCTTAATGGCCTACAAAACGAAAGAAATTACACAAAACTTGAAGTGATGGGTGTAATCACTAAACTCAAAGTAGTAGACAACTTTTCCCATTGTAGATAATCAATAAACTACAAGTTTAACAATCTAGAAATTAGCAAACAGGTACTGTTTATATATATGTCAAGGACCATTATAGCATTTTAACAATTGGGCAAGACAAAAATTGCAAATATATGCATCAAAATCAAGTAAAGATTGAATTGGACCTTGCCAAGAAACATAATTATGTCAATGTTCCCATAGCTAATCCAACCACATGCAAAAAAGATCCCTATGCAGAAGAAAAGCGGATTTGCACGTATTTAGACAGCACCTATGGTGGATCTATCATGAACAAAATGAACTAAAGAAGCAAAAGAAACTTTCAAATTTTCGATATTTACAACACAATAAGCCGCTCTCCTCAATGTATAATCTAAATAGCTGAGAGTAGCATTTCAGTTCAAAAAAATCCATAGACTGAAAAGTTGTGAGCCCACATCATTGCTAGCAGCCATACGTGTGATAACTCTATGCCCCTTTGCTGCATATCTCTCTAGAAGATCCACAGGAAAAACCTGCCTTCCTATTTCCATCTTTAGAACAAAAAATTTCAACCTAACAAGTGGTAACAACTTTTTCACTTCAAACTAGAACATTCCAAAAAATTAAAATAATGGAAAAAGTACAAGACACTTTAAAAAAATGAGCCACAAAGAAAAAAAAAAATCCAACAAATGGAATGAGTTACCAAATTTATTCACTTCCTCTATAATCGCTCATTATACTCCAAATGAGAAAGACGCAAGTCCATTGTGTATGCAAAATCAGGGACACAAGGCAACTATCGAGATTTCTTGCCTTCTTTATTTCTTGATAAAGATTGAATTAGGAGTTAAAAATCATGAACACGCATTTGATAAATGGATATTTTCATTTGTGTATGAAAAAATTAATTAAAGTTTTATGATGAAGGGCTCCCAAAAACCCCCAAGAAAAAAATTGGGCTATAAATTGAAAATATGCAAAACGAAGGACATTTTTTAAATCTATCATTCAAGGATGTTTTCTTAAAGTTTGTGCAAAGCCATCTAGGACATAAAACGGGATAAAGGAAGTAATATCTTTGCACCCATTGAAAGGGAGACAAAGACACAAAAAGAAAAGTAGAAAAAGAAAAGGGAAAACGCAAAATAAATTTTTGTTACTTATTGTGCAAAATAATACAAAACAAAAAAGGGAAAGGAAAAAATAAAAATATTGTCACTTTATTTATTTATTTATTTATAGATAAGTAGCCACACATTCAAACATATCAGGAAGATCTTGGGTTTGTATATCGAAATTGCTGAAGTCCCTAATGAGATAAATGACTCAAACAATATTGTTTTAATATTTATATGTTTGCTAATTATGTATTAGAGACCCTCTAGAAAACTTCCTTTCTATTATTCCTCTTCAAGACGCTGGAAATAAATGACAAGAGATTTTACTCTAGGCACTGGAAATAAATTACAACAGATTCTACTAGCTAGTAAAATTGAGTATCAATCCCAATTCAATCCTTGCCATTCAAGTATTGCGTAGCGTCTAATACATTAAAGGGTAGTCTAAAGTGGACAACAACAATTGAGTATCATGCATATTAAACAACCTAAGAATCTAATACAATACCAAAGACCTCAAAATAAAGCAACCACACTCGAATGAAAGCAATACTTGTTCCAAATTGGTTGCTCAAAATTTGGTCTTTAGATGACTCAATTCTAACAAACTTCTAACATGTAAGGAATATGAAATCAATAATTTGAACCACCAATTGAAATCAAACCGCCAAAAAAACAAATCACAATTATGACCAGCAGATTCAAACTAAAAAACTCAGTAAATTCTATCCAAAATTAAGTCAGCACAAAACCCCAAAATCTGGGAAATTATCGTGGCAACTAGGAAAATCTATCGCATTACGTAGGAACATGATTTTCATTCGAGAACATGATTTTCATTCTAGAACAATGGGGTGAATTATATGTAGACACCCCATTTTTTACCGTCCTCAAGACTTGGACATCATTGGTTGCACACCCGATGATAACGAATGTGTGTGCTCTTTTTCGTGCCCGAAGTCTTCGGCAGAATGCCTTGCCTTTGAGCCTTCAAAGCCTGTCCATTCTATGCCTTGTTTTGGACTAAACCTTCAACCCTGCAACCCTTGGTGGCCAGCTGGCCACTTTTTGAGGCTGTCGGCCATCCCTTGTGTCTGCTGTCCATCTATAGTGGTCTGCCTACCAATGGTGGTGGCCTGCAGGCCATCAATGCTTATTTTCAGATATTTTGGTGACAGTTGTGCCAACTGTTACCACAATTGCCTCTATCTTCATACACGTGTATGGATGGATATATCTCAGCCAAATGCGTGTTTTTCTATATAAAGGGGGTCTCCTCTCCCATTTTTGAGGGTTAGAATTTTTGGAGCAAAAATTATTTCTCTCTCTTGCAAGTTTGTGCACATTAGCCTACATACACTACACTTTTGCCTACACCTCCTTAATCAAAGTTGATCACCTTTGGACTGAGGTTCCTTGAGGCCCTCTTGGAGCTCTTGAAGTTTGTTTTGGCTTGAATTGTTGCCTAGAATTGATCTTTGCTTCAAGAGGTATAACACTTACCTTTTTGGTTTGCTTTGCATACTCGTTTTTCTATCTTTTCCCACTAATTTTGGGCTGTTTTTGGGCTATGAAAAACTCTATTTTTGTGGGATGAAATTGATGGTTTTAGGCCATTTAAGGTTAGGGGGTGGCTCACCCTTCTTTACTTCTTGTTTGTAAGACTTTTCCACCTTTGTTTCCCACTTTCAAACAATCTATTTTTGGGCTTTTGAACATTGAATTTCAGATCATGTTTTGAAGTTCAAATTTAGAGGGGCTGGCCTCCCCTCATTGTACCTTGTTTGCTAGCCTAGTTAGCTCTATGTATTAGCTTAATTTTCTAGCCTTTTGTAGCTTAATTCCAACATGTTTTAGCCTCTATTTTGGACTGATTTGCCTCTATTTTTGGCTGGTTATTGCATTTGAGTCTTGCTTTGCCTGCTTGTTGTGTAAGTGTCCTCACAAGCTTGGTGTTTTAGGCCTTTAGACACCACTTGTTTCAGTTGATTGCATTGTTTTAAGTGCTTTTCTTACTTGATTTTAGCACTCATTAATCTCTGCAACCTCCCTCATTTCTTGACTCTTTTATTTGCTTTGAGGGTTGTGTCACCCTTAGGATTGTTTAATGGTTTAATGGTTTAATCCTCTTTTGGGGGTTCATTATCAACGGCATGACACCTCTCTCTTGCCTTACACTACCCATTGTTTGACAGTTCCTTCTCTTTTAGAGGATTTACTCACCAATGGACTTAATTGGTTAAAGAATGGTTGGTGATCTAAAATGAGTAGATAAAAGTTGAGACTAAAATTGTGCAAGATAAGCATTTGGTTGTGTTTTAGTGTGTTCAAATCAGACGTTAATTTGAACACAAAGAAAATTGGGGCATTTTATACTCAAAGTGGTGAAATGTGCCAATTTTCTGAGGTCACATTGCCCTTGATCATGCATAATGTGGTGAAGGTTTTTGGTCTTGTTTGTACCTTTATTGAACTTGTACATCTTGGTTCTTTCGCCATTATGCAATGAAATTGCTTGATTGATGGTTTAAGAGCTAAGCATATCACTCTTTTGAGATGTTTTGATGCTAACGAGGGATACACAGTACAAATAACCTGTGAGAACACCCTTTCTTTGCTCTGTTTGTTCTCTGTTGCAGCAAGGAGGAACAAGTCATCAGTGGCCGGCCATCCCTCACTTCTGGACTGCCAGCCATCAGTGAATTTTGAGCAGAATGCTTGTGAAGCAAAGCAAAGTTGATCTGGAGGTGGAAAACCAGTGCAAGGGTTGTGCAACAGAGGCAATCGGAAGCAAAACAGTGGATGTTTTTAGGGTGGAAACTGAGCATGCATGCATCTCTCCGTTCCCGGGACTACTTGTTTAGTTTGATTAGTATTTAATTATAGTCTTGCTATAATTAATTAGTTGTAGCTAATTAGTTAAGTGTTGTAATTATTTAATCAATTAGAATGGTTAATTAGTTAACTAGTTTAATTTGTTTTGCTTTGTAATTAATTAGCGTAGAGTAGTTAATTAATTAGTTTGCATTGTACTTATCTAATTAGCTTAGAATAGTTAGTTAATTTATTTCATTCGGTTTGTAACAATTAGTTAAGTAGTATAGCTTAGCTAGTTTATTCATCCGGACTCTCCTTCATGAGAGCGTAATGTAATAATGTGTATGTCTTCCAACCCCACGTCTTTCTCTCTTTTATTTAACTGCTTACGATGCTTAATTTAGGAGCATCGTGTTTCGTTTAGCATACATAATGCTTGCATCCATTCATCTTGTATTGCATGCACTGAGACTCGGTGCATCATTCTAACTGCATTGTTGTTTAAATACTTCGTTGAATACGTGCTTAGACTGCATGTCATCAAATTGATTCATATGCCATATTAGTAACCGAGCCTATTTAGATTGCATATCCCATGTGTTACATTAGCCATCTTGTATAGTTAGGAATCAGGCATATTTTTCTAATTCTTTTATTTAATCTTAGCTTAGAGTACTAGGTGAGTTTTTAGTCCTTTAGCATACTTGCATGAGTGTGAGTGACTGCCATGACTAGCATGCTTGCCATGAGGCTAAATGCTTACTTGTTAAAATGTTTAGATGCCTATGGATGAAGGCTTGCTGCTTGGATTGGAACAATTTGATAAATGTACATTTCAGTCCACTTTATCAAGTGGCAAATTCAAAAGCTTTAAGCCCACTTTGTCAAGTGGCAAATTCAAATCCTTTTCGAAAAACAAACATGAAATTGGATTGTTCCCAATTCGGGAAAACTAGTCTATACCTTGTATGCGCGCATCACATAGTAAATGCTAGCCTAAGAAACTGGAACAAGAGCATATAATGTACATAATAATTCATATCATGATTAGTAGAGGCCGATCTTTAATCGGGTGAGCGGGAGTACTTAATTCACGACCTTTCCCGCTCATACCTAAGTTCCTGAGCCGAGACAATCTTGGGGATGACAGACATGTGGCCTTTGGCATGAGTCACGGGTTTCCTAATTTTCCCAAATAAAATATTTTGGTGGCGACTCTGTATCTGGCAAAATAGTCTAATTTTGGCAATTTGATTCAAAATTGATTTTCCAAAAGATTTGTTGGATTTGGACTATTTGGTGTTTCTAAATTTCATATTGCACTTGTGAGATTAGATTCAGAACCGCGGGAGTCCAAACTGTAGGGCTTATATTTTGAACTTTTGAAAAGGGGCGCGAGAAAGCCGAGCTACAGTTTCTGGCGACTCTGGGAGGGATTTAGAGAACTTGACTCGAACTCATCATATGATATTTTATTTACACTTATGTGTTTCTTTGCATTGCATTTACATTGGTGTGTTTAAGTCACTGTGTTTGCTATCTGTTATTCCTGGATGGTTTGTCGAAGGCTTGCTTGAAAAAGCTTGCCAAAAGGCTGACCGGTCATGGGCTCTGCCATGATGGGAACACAACCCTTGGATCTGGACTACCGCTGTACCATTTGATCCGCATTTCACTTTTCGGTGTTGGGTGCGAGAGGTATATTAGGTGGTCTTGCTGAGATACCCTTTTGGCCATTCGACCTAGTTGCATATTGAAAGCCATAGAGACTGTTCCAAACTAGGATATGATGCTTACCCGAATACAGGATTGCATGAAACCACATTGTTTGAATAGTGAACCCTAGTTCCTGACGAAGCTAGGACAGGGTAACACTACCCCCTCATAGGGGTGTTTTGGTTCTCACTTAACTGGTATGTGCTTTATACTGAAATCGTACAGGAACGTACAAATCAGTTGCAAGTTGGGTATCAGTTTTGGGGGCAGAATTCAGTGTTTGAGTGCAGTCTTACAGCTTTGACTACATCTGTGTATAGTTAACATCTGAGCTGAGATGCTGTGTGGTTTCTGATTTTTGTTTTCCTTTTTGCTTTATTTCTTTTTGATAGGTAGTTTATCACAATTGCTTCGGACAATTCGGATATCCCCCAAGCGCTCTAGACCCTCGTTAGGAGGCTTTATAAATCTAGAGATCTTGTTAGGGGACAACCTATGTTTGCTTCGCTCCCACTGGTTACCAGACGGGGGAGAGTTAGGCATAATTCACCAGTCTAGCAGACACCCTTTAGTTCACCTGCGCCTAGTCAGGCTCAATCTTTTATATCTAGGCCAGCAAGAGATCACTCGCCTATTCAGATGACTCAGTACCCTACAGTCAGTATGGAGGACTTGATTTGTCATCTCCAACAAACAGTGGAAACCATACAGCAAGATGCTGCTCGCCAAGTGTAGAAACCCCATTTTTGACCATCCTCAAGACTTGGACGTCATTGTTTGAACCCTCGATGATCACCCATGTTTGTGTTCGTCTTGAGTTCTTGTAGGTTTCAGCTACGCGCCTTGCCTTAAGACCTCTCGACTTGTTTGTTTTGTGTTTGGTTTTGCACCAAACACTTCTTGTTTTGCTTCTGAGGGTGGGAAATAGCTTGTTGGCCATCCCCACACCTCACTAGCCATGGCCTGAGGCCACTGGCCCTATTTTCTTGCTACAGGCCAAAAGTGTTCGCCGGTCGGCAACGTTTTTGGTCGGCCAGCCATTGTTTTGATCAATCGGCCACTTTTCCTAGCAAAGACCTTCTATTGAGGGAGCTTGACCCTTTTGAACCTTTGTTTTAGCTTCTTGAGGAATCTTGAACCTTTTGAACCCTTGTTTTAGCTTATTGAGGAAGCTTGAACCTTTTTTAGCTTCTCTAAGAAGCTTGACCCTTTTGTTCCAAGCTTCCAAGAGAAGCTTGAACCTTTCTTAGCTTCTTGAGGAAGCTTGACCCCTTTGCTCTAGCTTCCTCAAGAAGTTTGCCCATTTTTGCTTTAGCTTCTAAGAGAAGCTTGGCCCCTTTGCTCCAAGCTTCTAAGAGGAGCTTGGACCTTTGTTCCTCTATAAAAGAGGGCCTCTCCTTCCATTTCAAGGGTATAAAAATCTAATATATAAAATAAATATATCACTCTCTCTCTATATCTCCCTCTCTCTCTCTACATTTGTGTGGGTTAGAGTGTTCCAAAGTGAGTTTTTGTTCTTGTTCTTGCACTAGAACACCTAGGAGTACACTACTCTTTGGTTACTAAGGTGCTAAGGAGTTGTTTGAGAGGTTTTTGAGCTGGTTTTGATCCAAAGAGGCTGCTGGTTTGGTGTTCTTGGAAGTGGTCTTCAAGGGTAACTCCTTTTTCCTTTTTTCATCCCCATTTTTGTACACACTTTTAGCCTATCTTTCATGCTGATTTAAGCTTAGCTATAAACTGAAAAAGTTTTGTATTTGCATGCTTTTGAAGTTTGTTTAAGATCACTTTTGTGTTTGGAGTTGTTTACCCCCTCTTAGGCCTTGTTCGGCCTCATTTTTGTGCCTTTTTTGTGAGCTTCGGGACCACCTTGTATTGGCCTTCTCCAGAGGGATTTCAGTGGTGGGGATGGTGTTTTGAGGTCCTAAGAAGGAGAGGGCCAGCCCCTCTCCTTGTTGTCTTGTTTGTTGCCATTTTTGGCCTTACAAAGGAGCCCTTATTTGCACACTTCTTGAGCTCGGTTCAGGCCTTTTTCAGTGAGTTTTAGGGCCTGCATAACCCCTTTCCATAGTTGGTTTTTCCATGTTAGATGTCCTTCTTGCATGTGTAGAGCAACCGCTTCCATGGCGTTTGAAAGGAGCATCTCATTTTTGCATGCATAGACCATGTTTCAGTGGATTTGTGGGCTTTATTTGGCATGTCGTACATCTATCTTATGCTGGTTTTGTGGCTTCTTGAATGCCTCGTAGGCTTGTAGTGTAAATCCCCTTCACTAGCTAACATTGCATGTTGTTTTGGCCCTCTATTCTAGCATATTTTGGCCATGTTTCAAACATGTTTTGTTCATATTTTGGGCTGCCTTAGCTCTATTTTTAGGCCTCTTGGTCGATTGGTGCTTTCCATGCATGGTTGTAGTGTAATAGCCTTGCTTACCTTTGAGTTTTGAAGCCCCTTGCGTGCGTTGCTTGAGGTGTTTGCATGTTTTGGTATCATAGGGAATGCTATTTTAGAGCTTATATGTGTGCCATATTCTCATGTTTAGCATGCCTTCGATGCGTTTGAGAGTTGCATCATTATGCCTTGTTTATGAGCCTTTGCATGAGCTTCATTTTGGTGCATGTCAAGCCCTCATTTTAGCTCATTTTGCCACTGTTTAGGGACTGCATGAGGTCTGTTAGGAGTTTGTTTCATCATTTGTGCATTGCTTTGCATACCTCTAGTGTAATGTGTTTCACTAGTATCGGTATTTGAGCCTTCCTCCATGCATTGCATGAGTCCTTGCATCATTTCGGAGTCATTTTGTATGCTATTTCAGAGCTGGAGTGTAAGCTATTGTCCCTCATGTTTCATCCTTTCATTGCTCTTGGAGAGTTGCATTTTGTGCCTTAGGCTTGGAGCCATTGCATTATGCATGTTTGCATGAATCTTGGGCCTTGTTCTCATCTCATATGGCCACTGATTTTGGGCATGGTTGAGGCTTCTCCATATTAGTTTAAGTTCATATTTACATGTTATTCAAGTGTTATTACATTGCTTCATGCTTGCATGTTTAGGTTGCATTGTTGCTTGCATGCTCATGTTGCATTAGTTTGCTTGCATGCTTAGGTTGCACAGAATTGTGCATGCATCCCTTGCCTCTTGATCAAACATGATAGAGGTTGGGGGCCCCTTAATGTGTTTGTTTGCATTTCATTTGATATTAAATGCACACTTGACTTCTTTGGCCATCATGCATGGAAATGTGTGATTGATGGTCCGAGAGTCGAGAACCATACTCCCTTGAGTTCATAACATGATATGGAGGGTGGTGGTGCAAACATTGTCTTGTAAATGTATTGCCATGCTCTGTTTGTCCTCTGCTGGAGCACAGGAGCTTTCTGCAGGAAGAAATGGCCGGTCGGCTACTTTTAGTGCCGGTCGGCTAACAACATCTGGCCGAGAGCCTCATTTATGGTCGATGGCCAGTTTCCAGTGGCCGGTGGCATTACCTCTTGGCCGGTGACCTCCCACAATACCCAAGGAGTGGTACAAAACTGTTCCGGAGATTTGTGAAGTCTTCAGAGGTGCAAAAGTAGTGTAAACAGAGGCAGCATGAGCATGGCGATAGATTTCCGAGTGGAGCCGAATATGCATGCATTTGACGCTCTTTCCGAGGCCTCTTTACTGCTTTAGTAGCTTAGTTGATTCATTTAATTAGTTAAGTGGTTTTGTAATTAATTAGCTTGTGAGTTAGTTAATTAGGTGATTTGTATTATTTTTTCAGACCCTCTGCGAGAGGGCAATGTTGTAATAAGTGTGCGTGTGTGTGATGCATGTCTTCCAACCCCACGTCTTTCTCCCTTTTATTTACCAGCTTATGATGGTTAGTTTTAGGGCACGTTTCAATTAGCATACTTATGATAGCATGTTTGCATACATTCATTCGTATTGCACACACTGGGCTCCGCGCATCATACTAACTGCATTGTATTTCACTTCCAATTTGAATACATGTATCAAGTGGCATTTCACATGACATCTTAGAATAGTTGAGCCTATTTCTAGTTGCATTTTGCATGTGTTGCATTAGCCATCTTAACATGAACTTGGATCATTCATTTGATTAATAACTAGTTTCTGCTTTGGCCTAGAGTACTAGGTAAGCATTTACGCTTTAGCACCCTTGCATGTGTGTGAGTGTTTCCATGACAGTATGCTTACCATGAGGCTATTTGCGTATGTGATGTAACTGCCTAAATGCCTGTGGGTAAAGGTTGGATTGCTTGAATTAGGATAATTCATCGAAATCCGTAATTTAGCCTACTTGCGAGTAGCAAAACTCAAACCATTTTTCCGAACAAACGGATATGCAATGCTTTGTTCCAAATTAGGCGATCTACTCTATACTTGTTTTGCTATGCGCATCACATAGTAATTGTAGCTAATTAACCGGAATAAGAACACATGTGTTTTCAAAAACAAGATATCATGTTTAGTAATGGCCGATCTTTGATTGGTCGAGGGGGGGTGCTCATAGCTGACCTTCCCCAATCGTACCCAAGTTCCAGAGCCGAGGCAACTTTGGTGATGACGGAAATGTGGCCTTAGGCAATGAGTCAGGGTTTCCTAAATTTCTAAAAAATAAAACATTTAGGTGACGACTCTGTATCTGGCAAAGCAGTCCATGTTTGGCACTTCTTTCTAAAAATCTGTTTTTCAAAACGATTTGCTGGATTTGGACTCTTTGGTGATTTATCAATCTCACATCGCACATTGTGAGATCAGATTAAGAACTGTGACAATTTGAGTCCGAACTGTAGTGAGCCCAAATGAACAGAACGGGATTCCCTCCCTGGACGTTCAGGGACGTCTACAGTTTTTGGCGACTCTACTGGGGATTTAGAGAACTTGACTCGAGCTCATGATATCTTGTTTTAATTACACTTATGTGTCTCTTTGCATTGCATTTGCATTGGTGCGCCTAGGACACCGTGTTTGCCGTATGCTATTCCTGAACGGTTTGCCAGAGGCTCACTTCGAGAAGCGTGCCATAAGGCTGACCGGTTGCGGGCTCTGCCACGACGGGAACACAAACCCCGAGTTTACCGGGGCACCCTTTTTTACCATTTGACCTAGTGCATATTCGGAATCTGTAGTGACCATTCCAAACTAGGACATGTTGCTTAGCCGAGTTTAGGCTGTTTGAAACCGCTGCTTGCGTAGTGAAACCCTAGCTCTTGACAAAATAGGACAGGGAAACCATACCCCAACATAGGGGTGTTTTGGCTCTCACTTGTTTACTATGTGCTCTAGAGTGTATCTCTACAGGGAATGCATGTAACAGTTTACAAGTCTGGGTATCAGGCCCGCAGGCATCAGTATTTGATGGAATCAGTTTTACCTGAGGGTATCAGTTTATAGGCAGGATTTTGGGCAGAATTCTCTAGGGAGCGTAGTTATTTAGCTATGCTCAAATTTGTTCTGGTGAAATTGGGCTGAGATGCTGTCTATTTTCTCTTTTGCTAGGTAGTCTTGGAACCATAACTTCAGAAGGCTTTGAGATCCCCCAGATTCATTGGACTTGCGTTGATAGACTTTGTCGGGACAGAGATTCAATTCAAGGGCAATCAGTGTTCCTTTGCTAGAGGTAGGGTAAAAGGGCCAGTCAAGCACAGATCACCAGTTCAGCAGTTACCAGATCAGTGGCCCTTATCCACCCAACCAGTGAACAGTCAGGCTGAGGCCTCAGTTTTTATCACAAAGATAGATATACCAGTCAGTCAGCCGGAACAACAGAACATGGCATGAATGGAGGAAATGATGCGTCAACTTCAAGAGAGCATGAAAACCATGTAGCAGGATGCTGCTCGTCAAACAGAATTTGCCAAACAACAGGCTGAGATCATGGCCCAACAGGCAGACTTAATTGCCTCGCTGTAGTAGCAAACAGGAGCATCTGCTTCACATCAGGCTCTTCCCCCACCCAGAGTTCTAACACTCGGGGAGACAGCTAATGTTCAGGAAGATACGGACATTCCGACAGGGCCACCTCCGCCCCCGATCCTACCCCAGCTATCTAAAGCACCGTTCAACCTGCTGGATTCACCCTTTGAGTTCGAGTTAGACCCTACAGCGGTGAAGGTGAGCAAGCTGGAAAAGATGTTCAAGAAATCTCAGGGAGTAAAGTCCATTCCAGACATTGAGGACGGATACACCGACGCAGCCGTGACGGTGCCGGACAGATTTAAGATGCCGCATATTGACCGATTTGATGGATCTGGGGATCCCATCGTGCACCTGCGGCTGTTTTCAGACATAGTAAGGCCGATGGGCCTTACCAAACTACAGAAGCTTTCTTTATTCGGCCGGACCTTGTCAGGTGTAGCGGCCATCTGGTATGTAAAATTGGAAGACAATGTCAAGAGGAATTGGGATGAGATGGCCGAGGCTTTCGTCGTTCAATACTCTTGTAATACATAGATCGAGATTATAACCTGTGATCTTGAGACGACTAGGTAGGAGACTAAGGAGAACTTTTCTGACTTTGTGACCCGGTGGAGGGCCAAGGCCTCAATGATGACCATTAGGCCAACTGACAAAGATCAGATTCGGATAGTTGTGCGCAACCTCCAACACAAGCTCATGCAGAAGATGATCGTTCTCCCCTTCCCAACCTTTTTAGATTTGCATGAGATGGGAGTACAGATCGAGGATGCTTTGAAAAAGGGCCTGATTGACAATGATAGAGAGCAGCCCAGGAGGGCGTTTTCTCACAGTTCGAATGCGACCACCAGTGGTGATGCAGCTGCGAGATCTTCTGAAGTTGGAATGATCACTACCAAAACAGCCACCCCCTTTGTTGGTACATCCAATCCAAACCCCCGAACCTCAGACTATCTACCCCGAGGCAAGAGGATTTTCACCCCGCTTTATATGCCTTTGTCTAAAGCTCTAGGGGTCCTACTCAGGAAAGGACATCTGAAACCGTTAGAACAACAGCCTCTACCCGATTCTCTCCCTCCAAAGCATGACCCGACTAAGTATTGTGCCTTTCATCACACCAACAGTTGCGTTCGTCTCCGCCACGATATACAAAATTTGATTGACAACAGGGTCATCCCCGCACCAGGTCCTGCAATGTCTATCGGCACTTGATTAGTGAACTTGTGGGGGATAATGTGATGTGATTGAGGGATGAACCACCTGCAGGCGGCGCTCAGTTTACTCCGGATGTGGCGTATGGCATGCACTATTTTGAGCATTTTGCGAATGCTAGTTTTTGTGCTTTCTGACTTGGGTATTGGGTCAGTCTTGTTGTTTTGTATTAAGTCAGTCTTTTTATATTAAGTCAGTAGGGTCTATCTGGTTGTATCGAGTCAGTCCTGTTGTACAAAGGTTGGGTGATTCTGGGGGTGTTACCTCGGGCATCACCTTTTTGTTTTGCGTTTATCTTTTCGTTTCCTTTTGAGTCTGTTTCTGCCTTGGGGCCAGTAATTCCAACAGACTTGAATGAACAGCAATGATTTTCACACTCTTGTGTTTGCTTCTGCCTTGCGCCAGTTGTGCCAGAGGATTTGAATGAAATGGCAATGCTTTTTAATTGCTTTTCTGTGCCTTAAAGTCATTGCATTTGACCTAAGTTTTTCAAAAAAATTTGAATAACGTATTGAAAACGATGAGGAAGGAATTCCTCGAGATTTGCAAAATTTGACCAATTAAGAGAAAGAGAGGCGTGCTAAGCCCTTAATGATTGAGATCATGTTTGTTAACGTGAGTACTGAGAAGGATCCTGGCTTGATCCAGATTGGTTCAACACTGTCTTCAGCGCGAGCGATTAGTCGCTTTCTTAAAAAAAAAAAACATTTTTAGAAAAAAATGTTTTGCGCGATCCTGCAAAAACCTGTGTGGAATCACTCTTGAGATTGTGCAGCCTAGGATCGCTTTCAGCCTAGAGACTCGACCCCTGGCTTTCAGACCTTGAACTTAGATTCAGAACGTTCAATGGTCAACCACAACGTGAGGCCTGTGTTGCCAGATTTGAAGCAGCCCTCGAACAAGAGGCAAGGAAGTTAGATCAAAGAAGATCGGATATGATCAAAAGAAGCTTGCAAAGCTAAATCAGAGGCACCCCTCAACACTAGGGGCAAAAAATGTCAGATGTACTCGAAGAGTCAAGAAAATTGGGATGTTTCTCAAGCTAACGAAGATCGGCAAGAATGCCAAATCCCAGAAAGGAGGAAAAAAGGAAAGTATTGCTGAAGGACAACTGAGTTCCTATCCACAACACTGGGGGCAATTCAACCCCCATTGGATAGACTCCTACATCGTTAGCGAACAGCAGCCATTCTCCTGGATTTAGATGACTTCAGGATCTTAAAACCATTTGACATGGGTCAGCTACACTTTTACCCTTTGAGAGGCTCGCTCGGCCGAAAACCCTAAGGGGCGACCCAGGCAAAAGTTAGAGCAAAGGAAAGAAAAAAAAAATGCAAAGAAAAGATACAAAAAAAAGAGAGAAAAGAATAAAAAATGAAGAAAAAGAAAAGAAAAGAATGAAAAAGAAAAGATAAAAAAAAAGAAAAAGAAAAGAAATGAAAAGAAAAGAAAAAACCAGAGCTCGCAAGGTTAAAAACCCAGAAAGGGCGGCCTTGGCAAAAGTTAGAGCGCAAAAGGTGAGGGTTAATACACAAGTGTACCTAAACCTGAACTACGTAAGGCTTGATTCTCATCTTTGGGATACGTAGGCAACTTCACTCTGAAGTCCAGCCATAAAACACTTCAAATCCGACTGTGTCCATGTGACGGTTCTGGTCATCGTTGTCTTCTCTGTATTCGAGAATTTGGTTGTAATTGTCACTTTGAGGACTGGTTGCCATGTGCTGCGGTGCTATTCAGACTAGGGGCAACTTTCCGTTGCCATACAGTGTGCTGCGGTGCTATTCAAACAAGGGGCAACTTTCCGTTGCCATGCAGTGTCCTTCAAGCAAGGGGTAATTTTCTTTCGGATCTGAGGTTGTGCATCTCAAGAGTAGGTTCCGTGCTCGTTGAGCAGTGGTCGTTTGCAAAAATAGTTTTTGAGAATCTTTACTGAGGTTGACTGATTTTTTCGAAAAGTATTCCATTTTTCAAAACTGGACCATTTCTTGGACCCAAAAAAGGACAATTTTCAGTGCTCATAGCCTGACTTGCATGATTTTAAATCAGAAAATTGAACAAGCATGTTAATCTAACTCTCATTTTGGTCAAAATTGTTTTAGTAGAAAGCCAAAAAAAAAAAAAAACAAAAAATGGTCAAAATGATGAACTAGGGGCACAGTTGAGTCAAGTATCCTGTCTTTTCCTTGTTGTCAATGCATTTGCCAGAAAGGGCACCATACTTGCCAAGAAGGGCACTCTACCTGCCAGAAAGGGGCACAACTGAACCTAATAACAAAGGGCAAAAAAGCTCTCTCATCCTCCAAGCAGCGAGGTATCAAGCCAAGTGCGAAGCACGAGCTGGAATGGATCAAGATATTCCACTCCCTCATATGGACAGATCTGATTACGTCAAAACTCCCCAGCAGAGCATCATCAACCGATGTCAGCAGCAGATTTGCTACACACCCAGTTGTAGCACAGCCTTTCTGTGGGAGAAACTCACTGTTGTGAACAAGAATGAGAGTCTGGTAGAATACCAAGGGTAAGAACCCGCGACTTCCTATTTATTCATCAACTACCCAGGGGAGGGATTAAAAATGAGAGATTGAATAATAGAGAGATGTGCGATGAGAGGAAAAGTGAGAAAAGGGCTTTTTTCAGAAAAACAGAGCTTGAGGGCCGAGTGATGTGAGAATCACAAATGAGAAAGGGTGGGAAACAATAACCGAAGAAACAGGCTCCTTGTGCACGTCTGCATGTCGTGTCTTTTGTTTTGTTTGTCTCGAATCTTGTTTTGAGTCATTCCGAGCGTGTCTCATTGTGTTTAGGTTATTTTACCTTTGTTTGCCATTTTTGAGTCGTTTTGACTGTGGTCAGTTGTAGGCTCAATACCCGGTCGAGAACTCATTCTCAATTTCAAAAATGAATCGTTTTGTGCTCAGAGTGCTGTGTCATTCTCCACATTTGTGCAAAACAAGATTTGTTCTTTCATAAAAACCACAGGGTTCAACCCAGGTCATGTGAGAACAGTAAAATCAGGACCTATCTGAAGCTATATAGGTTCGAGACTGCAAAGCAGAGGAAAGAGGGAAAATCGGAGCATCTGAGTTTGTTTCAAATTCCGTGATTGTATTCTGGATGCACCTCCTTGGGCCTTGTTAATGCTACCGAAGTATGAGTGCACCTCTACCTCAAGTGTAAGCCTGGTTCAAGTCAGAATGGCAGTCCAAGCAGTACATGTGGTCTTCACATGCAGATGTCATCTCTTGCCAATATGAACAGCGTGTGCCCTTTTCAAGCTGAGTGTGTTGCAAAGTCCTCTGAGAGGTAAATCGGAGGCACCAGAGTACATGTTTGATGCCCCTCTATTGCATAGGATGTGCACTTTCATATACACTTTTGTTGCATGCGTGTCGTGCATCGTTATGATTCATGCATAGAATATGCTGGCTTTCGATTCGGCATAGAATATGTTTGCTTTCGATTCCGCATTGAATATGCTTTGCTTTCAATATTGCATAGAATATGCTTGTCTCATGCACAGAATATGTCTTCAATATTGCATAGAATATGCTTTCCATGTTGCATAGAAAATGCTCCCATGCTTCCATAGAAAATGCATTTTATCGCACTTCTTTTGTGCACCTCACTCGCACTGTCATGGGCACCTTACCTACACTTGTTAGTGCATTGCATTGTTCGCGCTATCTTGCGCATCTTACCTGCACTTGTTAGTGCATTGCATCGCGCTATCTTGCGCACCTTACCTGTACTTGTTAGTGCATTGCATCGCACTGTTTTGTATTTAATCTACATCGCACTGCCTTGTGTACCTGTATTGCATTATCTTGCACACCTCTTTAACCTGCGTTGTCACGCACGTTACTTGCATTGTCATGCACCTCTGTACTTGCGTTGTCACGTACACTTCACTTGCATTGTCATGCACCCATTCCTCCTGCATTATCATGCACTGATTCGCTTGCATTGTTATGCATCGTTCCACCTGCATTGTTACGCACATTTCACTCGCATTGTTATGCACCCTTTCAATTGTATCGTTTTGCACGATCTCTTCCTTTTCCGAAACACCGGGATACGTCCTTATGTTTCTCCTTCCTTCCGAAACACCGGGATACGCCCCTATGTTTCTCCTACCTTTCCGAAACACCAGGATACGTCCCTATGTTTCTCCTTCCTTCCGAAACACCGGGATACGTCCCTATGTTCCTCCTACCTTTTCGAAGCACCGGGATACGTCCCTATGTTTTCTCTTCTCATTCCGAAACATCGGGATACGTCCCTATGTTTCTCCCTCTTTGGTTAAAAGCGTTTGGAATACGTTCCAATGCTCACACCATTTCGAAACGCCGGGATACATCCCTATGTTTCTCCTTCTTTGGTTAAAAGCGTTTGGAATACGTTCCAATGCTTGAACCATTCTGAAACACTGGGATACGTCCCTATGTTTCTCCCTCTTTGGTTAAGAGCAATCGGAATACGTTCCAATGCTTGAACCATTCTAAAACATTGGGATACGTCCTCATGTTTCTCCCTCTTCAGTTAAGAGCATTCGGAATACGTTCCAATGCTTGAACCATTCCGAAACACTGGGATATGTCCCTATGTTTCTCCCCCTTTGGTTAAGAGCATTTGGAATACGTTCCAATGCTTATACCTTTCCAAAACACCGGGATACGTCCCTATGTTTCTCCCTCTTTGGTTAAGAGCATTTGGAATACGTTCCAATGCTTATACCTTTCCGAAACACCGGGATGTGTCCCTATGTTTCTCCCCCTTTGGTTAAAAGCATTTTGATGCTTATACCTTTTCGAAACACTGGGACACGTCCCTATGTTTATCCCCCTTTGGTTAAGAACATTTGGAATACGTTTGTAGACACCCCATTTTTGACCGTCCTCAAGACTTGGACGTCACCATTGGAACACTTGGTGATTACCCTTGTTTGTGTTCGTCTTGAGTTCCCGGAGGTCTCGGTTGCGCGCCTTGCCTCCGGATCTCTCGACTCGACCGTGTTGTGTCTGGTTTTGCACCAAACACTTGTGTTTTGCCCTGGAGGGGCAGGGAATGCCTTGTGAGGCATCCCCACACATCACCGGCCATGGCTTGAGGCCACCGACCAGTGATTTTATGCCATCGACAATGTATATTGCCGGTCGGCACTCTTTGTTACCGGTCGGCCATTTATTTTGCCAAAATGGCAATTTTGAATGGCCGATCACTGTTCATCTACTTTTAGTAGATATTTTGTGCCAGCTGTGATAGCTGGCACCCACTCTGTTCCCCTCCATACACGTGTATGGAGGGATTTCCCTCTTGGATGGCTTGTTTTGGAAGCCTTACAAGAGGGAGTTGCCTATAAGAAGAGGGCTCCTCTCTTGGCATTAGGGTTACAAAAAGTTTCAGAGGGAGCTCTGGACTAGGGTTAGGGTTGATACATATTTCCTATCTCTATATCTCTCTCTTGTGTGTGTCTAGTGTGTGTTTGTCCATACTATTGCACACAAACACATAGTATTACATCTTCTCTTCGTTGTTGAGGGACCAGAGGGTTGTTCATGGTGGTCTTGACTGGATTTGAGCTCAAGGAGGCAACAAGATCATCATTTGTGAAGGAGGACTTCATGGGTAAGAAACTAGTCCTTTTTACCCCATTTTTGCACACTACTTTTACCTATCTTGCGACTGTTTTTTCGCTTTGCATATAATACATAAAAGTTCTATTTTTAAGGCCTCTAAATAGTTTGTTAAGAGTGTTTTAATCTTTGGGGTTGTTTGACCCCTCTTAAGCCTTGTTTGGCCCTTGTTTTGTGCTATTTTGTGTGAGCTCCATGACTTTGGTGTTTGGGCCTCCTCGCCACTGAAATCTTGAGGGATTTCAGTGGTAAGGATGGTGCCTTGAGGTCCCAAGAAGGAGAGGGCCACCCCCTCTCCTTGTTGTCCTTGAAAAGGACCATTTTTGCCTCTTGAGGGAGCACCTAGCTTAGGCTCTTGTTGACCATGCCTTAGCTGTTATTTATGCTTATTTTCCCATGAAATAGCATTGTTTTAAGTTGATTTTGGTACTCCGTGCTTGCTTAGCATACATGCCTTGTAATGCCATTTTGTTGCCTTAACATGCATCTAGGTTTTAACCCTTGTTCAAGCATTCTTTAGGCCTAGCTTTGTGAAGCTTTCATGCTTATTTTGCCATGATTAAGGTCTGTCCTTAGTTGTTTGGGTCGACTTTGGCATGCATTGTATAGCCCCTTTGCATTTTGGCTTGTTGGCCTTAAGGGTGTGAGTGTATAGCGTGCATTACTTGCTTTGACTTAGTGGGTTGGGACCATTTTCCATGTCATTTCAGTCCACTTGGTATGCTTGTATGCTTGCATTTTATGGTCCCTTTGATGTGTCGAAGGCTTGTGTTGCATGCTCCATGTTTTGGTCATTGTGCATGCTTTTGAGTTCTAGTCATTTAGATGCCATCTAAGTGCACCCTTGGCTTTGTTTAAGTCTGCATTTGACTTGTCTGAAGTCCCCTTAGCCTTGTGAGGTTTGGTGGACTTGACCTTGGTTTAAGCCTCCTTGGCTTGTCTTAAGCACTTGGGCCATTGTGGCATGTTTCACTTGTCTTGTTTAAATTGATTTGGCATCATCTTGTAACATGATTTTAGAGCTTAATGCATGCTATATGTCCATGTTTGCATCCTCTTGAGTGTGCTTGAGAATTGTTCTTTAATGCTTGAAGTGTTGGAGATCATTTGCATGAATGTTTGTGTGCCTATTAGTCCTTCATTTTTGAGCACCTTGGCCACTGTTTTAGGCCTAGCAAGGGCTGCCTAAACCGTGCTTAAGTCCATCCTTTGCTTGTTTGCATGCTTACCTTGCATATTTGCTTGCATACTTGTATAAATGCATTGTATGCCCATGTTGCATGCTAGTTCACATGCCTAGGTTGCACTCCATCTAGCATGCATGCCTTGTTCCTTGATTTGGTGATGGGAGTTGGGCCTTTGTTTGTTGGTTTGCATTGCATTTGAAATCAACATGCATAACTTCGTCTCTTGGGCCATCACGCATTGAAATGCGCGATTGATGGTCCGAGAACCAAAGACCACGTCCCTTCGAGTCATAAACATGATAAGGGATATGGTTGGTGCATACATTGCTTGAATTGAATTGCCATGCAAAGCTCTGTCCTCTGCTGCTGTCAAATAGATTCTACAGGAACTTTTTGCCGATCGACTTCACATAGTGCCGACCGGCAATCCCTCGGTGGCCGATGGATTCATTTTTGGCCGATCGACACCAAATCACAGCCGATGATGATTCCCTCCAGCCGGTGGCATTCCCCAACATCCAGTGAGCACATCCTGAGACTTTGGCAGTCTTCAGAGGGGCAGAGCAGGGAAAGCAGAGGCAGCCTACGCATGGCAGTGGACTTCCGAGCAAGACCCGAGCACGCGTGCATTGAGCCCTCATCCCGAGGCCCTTTTTCTTGCTTTCTTAAGTTAATTAATTTGTTTAATTAGTTTAGTTGGTCTGTAATAATTAATTAGTTAGGATAGTTAATTCATTATTCGAATTGTATTATTCTTTTGGTCCCTCCGAGCGAGGGCGAATCTGTAATAAGTGTGGGTGAGTGTGTGCATGTCTTCCAACCCCCACTTCTTCCTCACTTTTACTTACCTGCTTTGATGGTTAGTAATAGGACATGTTTAATTTAGCATACATTATGCTATGCATGCGTGCATCATTCATCAGTATTGCATGCACCGGGCTCGGCGCATTATGCTAACTGCATTAGTATTTCAAATCTAACTTGAATACATGCTACTTGTGCATTCTCACATGTCATTCATAGACTAGCCGAGCCTACTCTAGTGACATTCCGTATGCGTTGCATTAGACATTTAAACATGGACTTGGATCATGCATTGATTGCTAACGAGTTCTTTGTTTTGGCACAGAGTACGATGTAAGTATTTATGCTTTAGCATCCTTGCATGCGTGTAAGTGTTGCCATGATAGCATGATTACCATGAGGCTAACTGCTTATGTGATACAACTGCTTGAATGCCTGTGGGTGAAGGTTGGATTGTCTGAGTTGGAATAGCTCATTGAAATGCATGTTTTATCCTACTTGCGAGTAGCAAATTCCAAAACATTTTCCAAAACAAACAGATATGCAACGCTTATTCCCAAATTAGGCAATCTAGTCTATACTTTTGTGTTGTGCGCATAACATAGTAATTCTAGGCTAATAATCGGGATAAGAACACATAACGTTTTCAAAAATGGATATCACGGTTAGTAGAGGCCGATCTTTGGATCGGGCGAGAGGGGGTGCTCATAGCTGACCTTCTCCAATCGTACCCAAGCTCCTCTCGAGCCGAGGCAGCTTTGGTGATGACGGACACGTGGCCTTTGGCACCGAGTCAGGGTTTCCTAAATTCCCCCTTAAAAAATATTTAGGTGGCGACTCTGTATCTGGCAAAGCAGTCCATGTTTGACACTTCTTTTCAAAAATCTGTTTCTCAAAACGATTTCCCAGATTTGGACTCTTTGGTTCATATTAAGAACCGTGACAATTTGAGAGTCCTGAACTGTAGTAGACCCGCAAAACGAAAGGAACGGGACCTCGTCCTCCCGGGGCATTCGGGGACGTCTACAGTTTCTGGCGACTCTGCTAGGGATTTTAGAGAGCTTGACTCGAACTTGTGATATCCTGTTTTGATTTCATTTATGTGTTTCTTTGCATTGCATGTGCATTGGTGCGCCTAGGACACCGTGTCTGCCGTCTACCATTCCTGAATGGTTTGCCCGAGGCTTGACTTTGTCAAAGCATGCCGTAAGGCTGACCGGTTGTGGGCTCTGACAGTATGGGAACACAAACCCTGGTTTTACCAGGGCACCCTTTTCGACCATTTGACCTAGTGCATATCGAAATCCATAGTGACCATTCCAAACTAGGACAAGTTGCTTACCCGATGCTAAGTTGTTTGAAACTACTGCGTGCATAGTGAAACCCTAGCTCCTGACAAAATAGGACAGGGAAACCCTACCCCTCTATAGGGGCGTTTTGGCTCTCTTTACTTGCTATGTGCTTTTAGGGTGCATCTCTACAGGAACATACATATCAGTTTGCAAGTTTGAGTATCAGGCCCGAGGGCACCAGTATCAGTGTTGTTGAGAAATCAGTTATCTGCGGATATCAAGTTCAGTTTTGGGAACAATGATTCTGGGGAACAGTGATCAGTAGAAGAGTGTAGTTGTTCGGTTACACCCATGTTTGATCTATTTGGGTTGAAATGCTGTTTGTTTTTCCTTTCAGTTCAGAGTGTCCAGAGAATTGATACAGAATAGCTAGTGTTCCCCCTTGCTGAGGCAGGACTTATGACGACGTAGAATTCAGAAGAGATTGTGGTTATGACAGCTATGCTAGATCAAGGGATCACCTTGCGGGATGAAACCAATGTTGATGTATCGCATCCGCCTAGGTCGTCTGTCGCGCACCCGGTCTGGACCCCCCAGTTGTATCAGGCTCGTGAGCCCACTACATTCGAGCTGATGGGAATGATTGGTGACCTCCAGAGATCCGTGGCCGATCTAGCCTATGGAATGTCGACTTCGCCGCCAGCGGCACCGTATGCCGGGAATTTCATACCACAGGAGCCCCTGCTACTAGGGCGGATTGTGATAGAGCTCAGCCAACCAGAGGTTGCCTCCAGCTACAGCAATGACGTGTCAGCAACAACCGGGCTTCGCTCTGATGCAGTAACCCAAACCCCCGATCAGGCTGAGGCCAGAGGCAAGAACAAAATGAAGGCAGATGCCGATCCTATTGAACAACTGCTGCGGGCAGTCGAGGCTTTGAAAGCCGGGGGGATGAACAAGCAACAGATATCCGCAGTTGTTGCAAAAACTGTGGAAGATGTTTTCCCCACTCCACCTGAGGGTAGTTCAAGTCAGTCAGAAAATCGGGATAGGCCCCGTCATGCCAGAACAGTTCCTCCTATTCCCAACCCTGCACCTGGGAAAGATCAGAAAACCAAGGCAGTGTCTGCCGACCCTTTTGCTAGTACGCCTAGTAAGAATACTTAGACTTCAAAGTACCTGCCCCGAGGGCGCATGATTTTTCATGCTCTCTACATGCCTCTGTCTAAGGCACTTCAGATTCTTACCGAAAGGGGGCACCTCAAACCCCTTGAACCTCGACCTCTCCCGAAGAATCTCCCTCTCACACATGATGTTGCTTTGTACTGCGCGTACCACCAACAGACCGGTCACGCCACCAATAACTGTTTCCGCCTTCGCCATGAAGTACAGGATTTGATCGATAATGAGGTCATTTTTTCACCTACCTCAGCGAAGTCTGTTACCACCGAGCTGTTGGACTTTGAGGATACTGCGAGTATGTGATCAGGGGTTGGACCACCTGCAGGCGGCGTTCGGTGTATTTCAGATGTGGCGTCTGGCACGCACTTTTTGAGCATTTGTAAATGCAGTTTTGTAGCTTCTGGCTTGGGTTTTGAGTCAGTTCTCTGTTTTGTTTCTGAGTCTGCCTCTTTGCTTTGAGTCAGTCTTTTTGTTTTTGGGTCTGTCTTGTGGTACCGAGTCAGTCCCGTTGTATAGGATGTCGAGTGATTCCGGGGTTGTTGCCTCGAACACCGTTTTTTTATTTAACCTTTTTGCTTTCCTTTTGAGTCTGTCTCTGCTGTGGAGCCAGTTACATCCGAGAAACCTGAATGAAACAGCTGCGGCTATCATGTTGCCGTGCTTATTGTTTGTTTTGGGCTAGTTGTGCCAGAGGTTTTGAATGGAACGGCCCTGCATTCTACGTGCTCTTCTGTGCCTTGAGAATTATCGCATTGACCTAAGTTCTTCAAAACTTTTTTCGAAACATTGTGATAAAAATGAAGAGGAAGGAATTCCTCCGGTTTTGCAAAAATTTGATCAATTGAGAGAAGGAGAGGCATGCTAAGCCCTTAATGAATGAAACCATGCTTGTTAGCGTGAGTACTGAGAAGGACCCTGGCTTGATCCAGATTGGTTCCACACTATCTTCGGCGCGAGCGATTTGTCGCTTTCTTAAAACTTTCAAAAACAAATGTTTTGCGCGGCTCTGTGAAGACCTGTGTGGAATCGCTTCTGAGATTGTGCACCTATGATCGCTCTCAGCCTCAAGATTCAACCCGTTCGTTTTCAAACCTTGAACCCGTTCAGAACGTTCAACGGTCAACTGTCAGAGGAGGCCCGTGTGGCCAGTTTTGAAGCAGCCCTCGAACAAGAGGCACCAAAGTCGAATCAAAAAGATTAGATCTCGCCAGAAGAAGCTCGGGGAGCAGCCATGATGGATTCTTCTGCAAATCATTGCAACAGCCGTTCTCCTAGATACAGAGAGGCTTCAACTTCAAAAACCATTTGGCATGGACTTGTTACACTTTTACCCTTTTTGAGAGGCTCGCTGGGCCGAAAACCCAGAAGGGCGACCCAGGCAAAAGTTAGAGCAAGAGAAAAATACAAAAAATGCAAAAAAGAAGAGAATAAATAAAATCAAAAAAAAGAAAGAGAAAAACAGAGAATGAAAAGATACAAAAAATCAAGGAAAAAAGAAGAAAAAAAGAAGAAAATGAAAAGAAGCTCGCAAGGTCGAAAACCCGCATCGGGCACCTTGGCAAAAGTTAGAGCCTGAAAAGTCAAGGTTAAAATACCCGAGTGTACCTTAACCGGAACTACGTAAGGCTTGATTCCCATGTTTGGGATACGTAGGCAACTTCGTCCTGAAGTCCAGCCCCCAACGCTCTCATAGCGCCTCAATCCATGTAATGGTTTTGATCATCCTTGCCTTATCTGAATCCGATAGTTCGGTTGTGACAACCGGATACATAGGCAACTTAGTCCTGAAGTCCAGCCCTCAACACCTTCAAAGTGACTGTGTCCATATATTGGTTTTGACCATCTTCGTCTTCTCCGTATCCGAGAAAGTTCGGTCGTGATCATCACTGGTAAGGATTGTTTACAATATGCTGCGGCATCATCCAGGCAAGGGGCAACTTTCCGTTGCCATGAGTTGTCGTTTAAACCAAGGGAAACTTTCCGTTGCCATGCAGCGTCCTTCAAACAAGGGACAATTTTCCATTGCCTCCGATCCGAGGTTGTGCATCTCGGGAATGAGTTCCGCGCTCGTTGGGCGGCGGCCGTTTACAAAAATAGTTTTTGAGAATTTTTACTGAGGTTGACCATTTTCTTGGACCCAAAAAGGAAAATTTTCAGTACTTATAGTCTGACTTGCGTGGTTTTCAAATAAAAAATCGAACAAGTACGTTAATCTGACTCCCATCTTGATCAAAACTGTTTTAGTAGAAAACCAAAACAAAAAATGCTCAAAATGATGAACTAGGGGCACAGTTGAGTCAGGCGTCCTGTCTTTCCCCCATCGCTAGCATACTTGCCAAGAAGGGCACAACTCAAGCTGTCATTAAAGGGCTGAAACCTCTCTCAACCTCTGAGCAATGAGGTATCGAACCAAGTGCGAAGTGCGAATCCAAAGGGATCAAGGTACTCCGTTCCCTTACCTGGGGCATCGACCAAACGCTACCAGAAGAAACAGCCGTGAGCTAACCATGTCGGGTGTGAACCCACAACTTCATGTTCATCCATTAAACACCCCGGGGAGGGATAAAAATGAGAGAATAAAGAATAGAGAGGCGTAAGTTGAGAGAAAAGTAAGAAAAAGGGTTTTGAAAAAAAAAAATCGAGCCTGAGGGCCGAGTGATGTGAGAATCACAAATCAAAAAGGGTGGGAAATATACCCGGAGAAATTGGCTTCCCGTGATCTGAGGTCCCCCGTCTTCGTTAACGCGTCTGTATGTCGTGTCTTTTGTTTTGTTTACCTCAACCTTTGTTTTGAGTCTTTTTCAAGTGTTACTCGATGTGTTTAGGTCGTGTACCTTCTGTTGAGTCATAGTATGCTGTGTTCAGTTGTAGGCTCAATACCCAGTTGAGAACCCTTTTCTTATCTTCAAAGATTAATCGTTTTGTGCTCGGAATGCTGTGCCATTCTCCACATTTGTACAAAAACATGATTTGGTTCCTTCATACGAACTGCAGGGTCCACCCCCGATAAGTGTGAACAGGAAAACACGGGCCTCTTCGAAGCTTCTGGCTTTCAGATCGCATCCAAGTGTGATTCAACTTCAGTGGATTCAACCTTCATGGTCCGTCTTGTCAGATTTAAGCCGTTTGTTCAGGATCTGCTGTGTGCAAAATGAGCCAAGCGCTGTGTTACGGGCTGTACGCAGACTAATCCCCAACAGAGTATGGGCTGTGCGTTCAGTTTGAGCAGTGTGTTGCTCGGGCTGTTTTGCTATGAGGCTGTTTGGTTATCTGATCATTACAGTACAAATGCTCGATTTTTCAGACAACAGGTCAATTCCATTCACATTGAGGTGTAACATGATGTGATGCGATGCAATACATGAGATATGTAAATGTAACACTTTTTAAGCAAAAAGTTTGTTCATTTCATTATCTTTTTCAAGTACATAGCTTTGAAAACAAAAATCTTCCTGTGGCAATACAAGGTAATCTAACTACCGGCAAAGAGAAGGAAGAAAAAAAAAGAGTACAAAAAAAAAAGAGGAAAAGCAGCAATCTGGATCATCATCAGTAGTCTCGGGCCCGGGGATCTGTCCTCACCCACTTCCTGGACGAAGGTCCAGGGGCATCGTCATCAGCATCGCCATCTGAGCCTGAGTCTGAGTCGTCTCCAGCCTCCTCAGATGACCCGGCCTCTGCCTCTGCCTCGGACTCATCATCATCATCATCGTCATCATCAGGGGTCGGCGCCCGAGAGCTACTCCCGACATGAACACGCCCCGCCCTGGTACGGGGACGTACAGCGTCTCCACGCCATCCTCGAGCAGGAATAGAGGGCCCAGCCGGAGCGCCACCCACAGGAGGAATCTGGAAGGGAGGTTGAAAAGCACAAAAGGCAAATACATTAGAATACTGAGAGCAGTGTATCAGTGCAGAATACAGTGTGTGAATGCTGTGAGTAGTTTATTAGTGCAGAATGCAATGTATGAGTATAGTGTGTGAATGCCGTGAGCAGTTTATCAGTGCAGAATGCAGTGTATGAGTACAGTGTGTGAGCAGTTTATCAAGTGTTGTGTTGTGCACCAGATTATGTGAAGCAACTTATGAGTATGGTTTGAGGCCGTGATCAGAAGAACATAGCGGAATACTATAAAGGGCCAGGAGGTCGAAGGTCCGCTGTAGCATCCCCATCATGGAGGCATTCAACTCCAGGGACTGCCAGGTGTACTCGGAGGACGCCTGCAAAAGTATCAAAGGCATCAGTATTCTGCGGAATATCAAAATAAACTGAAATAAAATGACAAATGCAAGATGCAAGATAAAGTAGTACATACCGAAGGTAAGTCATAGAACACGACCAACTCATGGTCAGCCGGAGGAGGAGCGAAGGGAATATGGTACGTCGCCCCACCCTGCCTTCGGCATGTCAGTATAGTGGGCAGAGCAAGCCAGCTAACCCCCCGACCCCTCCAAGCTCCGCCCCTACCGCGGGCTCGAGCTCTCCTTGATGCTCCTGCTCCAGCTCCCGCTCCCGCTGCTGGCACCGCTGGCCTCTCCCTCTCAGCACGGCGACCACCGCTCAAGGGTCGCATAATGTAGGTCTGGACGTACTCTGCGTAGTCGCCCTCGCCTCTGTGATGCTCTGCACCTCAGCCGACGGTGTAGTCCCTCATCTGCTCAAAGGAGAACCCCTCTGTATCTCTCATATGTGTAGGAGGTGGACCCGAAACTATCTGCTCCGGTAAACCCAGGGTCTGATGCAAGAAACGCTCGCCCAGGTACCAAGCCCGACAGACCGGGCCCTCCAACAAAATCTGGCAACGGGCGGTCTCCTCTGCGCCCTCGTAGTGATCCCTCACCATGGCTGGCAACGGAGCCCAGGGCTGCCAGGTGATCTGCGGGTAAATATGCAGTTCGTTATTATCTGTTATCAAACATACAGTGCTAAGCGAAGCCTAAGCAAATTCTAAAGTTGAACATACCTCCACGGCGATGATGGTGTCGAAGTAGCGGCGGAAGAAAATAAAAGACTCCCGTGGTCTCCGCATGCATCGCACATCAAAGCGATGAGAAAATGGGATGCCGAGTGGGGTCTCCGCATCAGGTACTGGGGCAAGCCTGGGAAACTAAGCATACACCCACAACTGCAGAACAGATATAAGTATGACTATCAAGCAAAATACAGAATAAAGCAGCAATGGCAGAGCCGTGTGTTGTGCAGTGTATTGTACAGAGTATACAGTGTGTGCAATATACAGTCAAAGTAAAGCAGAGTATATGTGTGCCGCGTGTGCAGTATATAGTCAGTGAGAGGCAGACCGTGGTGTGTGCAGTGTACAGAATACAGAAAACATGAAGCAAAAATTTAAAAAGGGAAGAAGATGTACCTCCCAAGCTCGCCAATAGCCGCCGAGAAGCTGTCCGCTGAGGCGGGAAGAAGAGCTCATGTAACCATACAATGTGGCCAAGCCTGCGCCACCCCAGTCATAACGGCGGATCCGCCTAACATCCACCAGTGCGCTCAACAGACATAGAGGCACGGTGTTTGCCCGGTCGGCGAAAAGGGTCATCCCGAGCAGAAACATGATGAAGCCCCGCGCGTACTGATCCACCTCCTCCGGGGTCACCTGCGCCTCCTCCGCCAAGGCTGGCTGAATCCGGAAGTGGCTCTCGAACCACGAGTACCTGACAAACCCTGCTCGAGCGAGGGGAGGCTGAGTGCCGAGCAGGTACAGCTGGGCGGCGTCCCACTCATCCATATCGGTATTGAAGGGGATCGGATCACCCCCTACCACGATGCCGGTGAGCATTGAGAAATCGTAAGGGATCATCGTCATGTCCCTCGCGACGGAGAAGTGGAAGGAGTTGGTGGTATCCCACCACCTCTCCACTAAAGCGGCAAGCAAGGGCCTGCAGGTCGTAAGCCGGGAGAGCCCCCTGCAGAAGATGTCGAAACCGGCCTCGTCGACGATATGACGAATCGCGTCTGGCAGCTCTATGTACTAGTCCCGAGCACCGACATTCCCATACCCACGGATGGTATGGGAATCCCCCTATAATCAAAAACAACAATTGCGAGGCAATATTCAAAACGCAGTTTTAAGAAGCATACAGGTATACAGCATGTGTGCATATTTTCAAATTCGAACAGACATCGGGTGCCGGTGTACTTATAGTGAACTACAACGTGTGATGTGTCAGCGTGTTTGAGTGGTTCAGGGCAAATACAGCATGTGTGCATGTTTTCAAACTCAAGCAGATACCGGGTACCAATGTGTATGCAGTAAAATACAGTGTGCGCCGTGTGTTTGGGTGATTCAGGGTCAGTGCAGTGTGTGTGCCCGTGTAAGTTTCAAACAGATATCGGTTGTAAGTTTGTTTGCAATCAACTACAGTGTACAGTGTATCGGTGCATCCGGGCTAAGCAGTTAGAGAACAGGATCAACTAATGGCTGTTATGTTCTACATTGCGGAAAATAATAAAACATAAGAAAGAATGTTACCTCGGAACCGCCGAAGGACAGTTGGGAGGTAGGCTCACGCAGGAGAAGCTCGGGTGCCATGCTCCTCTTGAAGCTCCGGAACTGGCGTAGTCCATCGGGGAGCATCACATGAACTGTAGGCCTGTAGGTCTCCGGATCGAACGGCCGAGAATGGGAAGAGTCAACAAAAAGTCAACCCCGAGAGGGCCGGAAAAGCCGAAGTGCGGAAAAGGCACAGGTATTGAGAAAAACTCGAGGGAAACAAGCCCCGAGTGGCGAAAATCGAAAAAACAACACCGAAATGAAATTTCAATCGGTTCAAAACGTTCGAAACGCAAGGGTGAACGCGAATCGAACGACGAAACGGAGCCAAAAACCAAGGAAAACGAGGAAATAAGGCTCGGAAAATATCTTAGAGAGAGAGAGGAGGAGATTTCGAGCAAGGAGAAGTAAAGAAAATAGGGCTAGAAGCCCTATTTTAAAAGACCCGTAGCGAAATGCTGAAATTGCCCCGATACAGGGACTTTTTGCCCGTCGGCCACACTCTTTGCTGGTCGGCAAAATAGTTTGCCGATGGAAATTTTATGATGGCCGGTGGATGGCTGGTGATGCATTCTGATGGCCGGTGGGTGTCCGGTGGTCTCTTATAGTGGTTTGGGAGCCTTCTACATCCTTTTTGGGGTTATATGTGTGGTTCAAGGCACCTTCATCACTCGAGACAATGCGGGAAAGCACGCTTTTGAAACGTGAACCTTCAAGTTGACCTCAGGCCACAACTTCTATGAGCGATGCTCGGTACATACGAAGAGCGTCCCTTCTCCCCTCCCGTATCCTTTTCGTGTCTTGTGGATTCCACAAATCGTTTCAATTGTGCTGTGTTACAGTACTTTACATTCCAGCATCGTGAATAACATGTTTTTACGTACATGTGTACATTCAATTCTTCTCATACACACTGCTTGCGTAGACCGCATGTTTTGTCTGCGTAGACCGCATGTTTGTAATCAATTTCATTACTTGCGTAGACCGCATATTTTGTCTGCGTAGACCGCATGTTTGTAATCAATTTCATTACTTGCGTAGACCGCATGTTTTGCTTGCGTAGACCGCATGTTTTGTCTGCGTAGACCGCATGTTTGTAATCAATTTCATTACTTGCGTAGACTGCATGTTTTGCTTGCGTAGACCGCATGTTTATAATTAATCACACTACTTGCGTAGACCGCATGTTTGTAATCAATTTCATTACTTGCGTAGACCGCATGTTTTGCTTGCGTAGACTGCATGTTTGTAATCAATTTCATTACTTGCGTAGACCGCGATGCTTTCCTTGCGTAGACCGCATGTTTTCCTTGCGTAGACCGCATGTTTATAATGAGTTTCATTACTTGCGTAGACCGCATGTTTTGCTTGAGTAGACCGCATTCTTATGTTCAATTTCATTACTTGCGTAGACCGCATGTTCTGCTTACGTGGACCGCATTCTTATGTTCAAATTCATTGCTTGCATAGACCGCAATGCTTTCTTTGCGTAGACCACGTGTTTTCCTTGCATAGACCGCATGTTTATAATGAGTTTCATTACTTGCGTAGACCGCATGCTTATGATCAATCTCGTTGCCTGCGTAGACCGCGTGCTCCAGTTACATGTCTGTGCCATCACAGCATTGTTATGCTTCCCACTTGCTTTGCGTTGTCACGCATTTTCAAGTACATTAATATGCATGTTGTTAATCACATTGTACCTGTTAAGTTTGTTTTCTTTGCAAGCATGATATTGTATGTACGGTTCATTTAAGGCTAGTGCAACCCGACGAACCGGACAGGTATGGTATACTCCGAGTGAGACATATCGCGAATTTCGATGGTCTAGGAGATCCTAAATCCTCTGAAGGTACAAGTCCTTCGGTGTTTGTCGTGCCCGAACGACTTTTGATAAGTTGCATTATACATGTATTTTAAGTGACTCGCGTCGTTGCATATTCAAGTTCACGTGCATCTTAAAAGCCGCGCGTTGTCGCGCACTTCGAAATCATGCATCATCATGCATTTGCATTTCAAAAACACAAACAAAAAAAAATATATATATAATTGCATTGTCATGCATCATCGTAAATAGTTGCATTGTCATGCACCATCGTAAATAGTTGCATGGTCATGCATCATTGTAATATAGTGTATATTGCATTGTAGCTTGCATGCATTCACTGCATCACTTCCATCTATGGCTCGCGCCTTTCCATGATTGAGCTTGGTCCGGTATGCGCCCATACTTCTTGTGTCGAAGCATAGTTCAGTGGACCGTTCTATGTTAGACGCGGCTTGTACGTGTACATGCCCTTCCTAGGCAAAGATTGGTTTGGCCCGCGTGCCTTATCCATTGCCATTTTCCCCAGCATTTTCATTGTATATATTACATTGTGGTGTAATTTTTGCATCCAACATTAGGATCATTGGTCTTTCCTCAATGGGACATTTCCGCACATATGTCATTCCACCCAATTACTTATTCTTGTGTCCGTCTACATCACTCATAATTCTGCATGTGTACGCGCCTATTCCACGCTGGTATGTTGGTTTGAGGGTTGCGGCACCTTTTCTATGGTAGACGGACTTT
>NW_021025058.1:800261-841421 GCF_004153795.1 Camellia sinensis
AGTAGGTGGGCGAGTGTGTGCATGTCTTCCAACCCCCACTTCTTTCTCCCTTTTACTTACCTGCTTTGATGGTTAGTAATAGGTCATGTTTAATTTAGCATACCTTATGCTATGCATGCGTGCATCATTCATCAGTATTGCATGCACGGGCTCGGCGCATCATGCTAACTACATTAGTATTTCAAATCTAACTTGAATACATGCTACTTGTGCATTTTCACATGTCATTCATAGAATAGTCGAGCCTACTCTAGTGACATTCCGTATGCGTTGCATTAGACATTTAAAACATGGACTTGGATCATGCATTGATTGCTAACGAGTTCTTTGTTTTGGCATGGAGTACGATGTAAGTATTTATGCTTTAGCATCCTTGCATACGTGTGAGTGTTGCCATGATAGCATGATTACCATGAGGCTAGCTGCTTATGTGATACAACTGCTTGAATGCCTGTGGGTGAAGGTTGGATTGTCTGTGTGGAATAGCTTATTGAAATCCGTGTTTTAGCCTACTTGCGAGTAGCAAATTCCAAAACTTTTTTCAAAACAAACGGATATGCAATGCTTATCCAAATTAGGCAATCTAGTCTATACTTTTGTGTTGTGCGCATAACATAGTAATTCAGGCTAATAATCGGGATAAGACACATAACATTTTCAAAAAACGGATATCACGGTTAGTAGAGGCCGATCTTCGGATCGGGCGAGAGGGGGTGCTCATAGCTGACCTTCCCCAATCGTACCCTAGCTCCCGAGCCGAGGCAACTTTGGTGATGACGGACGCGTGGCCTTTGGCACCGAGTCAGGGTTTCCTAAATTCCCCCTTAAAAAATATTTAGGTGGCGACTCTGTATCTGGCAAAGCAGTCCATGTTTGGCACTTCTTTTCAACAATCTGTTTCTCAAAACGATTTGCCGGATTTGGACTCTTTGGTTCAGATTAAGAACCGTGACAATTTGAGAGTCCTGAACTGTAGTAGACCTGCAAAACGAACGGAACGGGACCTCGTCCTCCCGGGGCGTTCGTTGACGTCTACAACGTTCCAATGTTTATACCTTTTCAAAACACCGAGATACATCCCTATGTTTCTCCCTCTTTGGTTAAGAGCATTTGGAATACGTTCCAATGCTTATACCTTTCCGAAACACCGGGATACGTCCCTATGTTTCTCCCCCTTTGATTAAGAGCATTTGGAATACGTTCCAATGATTATACCTTTCCAAAACACTGGGATACGTCCCTATGTTTCTTCCTCTTTGCTTAAGAGCATTTGGAATACGTTCCAATGCTTATACCTTTCCGAAACACTGGGATACGTCCTTATGTTTCTCCCCCTTTGGTTAAGAGCATTTGGAATACGTTCCAATGCTTATACCTTTCCGAAACACCGGGATACATCCCTATGTTTCTCCCTCTTTGGTTAAGAGCATTTGGAATACATTCCAATGCTTATACCTTTCCGAAACACCAGGATATGTCCCTATGTTTCTCCCGCTTTGGTTAAGAGCATTTGGAATACGTTCCAATGCTTATACCTTTCCGAAACACCGAGATATGTCCCTATGTTTCTCCGTCCTTAGTTAAGGGCATTTGGAATACGTCCCAATGCTTATACCTTTCCGAAGCACCGGGATATATCCCTATGTTTCTCCCTCTTTGGCTAAAGAGCATTTGGAATACGTTCCTATGTTTGAACCATTTCGAAACACCAGGATATGTCCCTATGTTTCTCCTTGTCCCCTTTCTTCACATGATTTCAGCGTGTTTGGAATTCATCTTAGGTTGCATTGTCATGCACAGCTCTTCACTTGCGTTGTTACGCGCATTCCGCTTGTATTGTTATGCACGCTCCTTTTCAAAACACCGGGATATGTCCCTATGTTTCCCCCTTTTTTATTTAGAGCATTTGGTACATGTTTCAATGCTTCTGCCACTCTTTTTCCTTTCGCGTGCAACGTGACGGAATCTTGTTTGAGACCTCGGGTGTCCCCAATGGTTGCTCTTAGTCTTTCCTGCATGGCGGATGGTTGAGATTGTATGACTCTCTTACATCCTTTTTGCATTGTAATGTAGTTTGGTTTTCGCTTGCTTAAAACTGTCGCATGTTATGCTTCGTTACAGCTTTCTTGGCATGATCATAAGTTATGCTCGGCTTTGTGCATTGTCTTGCATCTTGCCCCAGCCTTCGGGCGCATATCTTTGTCTGTTGCTTGCATGCTTTGTCTAAGTCTTCAGCCTCGTCAAAAATGGGTCGTCTCTGGGATTTAACATTCACTCCCGTCATTGTTATGACTTTCGAGTTCTGTCAAAGAGGGGCAACTGTAGACACCCCATTTTTGACCGTCCTCAAGACCTGGACGTCATCATTTGAACACTCGATGATCACCCATGTTTGTGTTCGTCTTGAGTTCTCGGACGTTTCGGCTATGCGCCTTGCATCAAGGCCTCTCGACTTGTTTGTTTTGTGTTTGGTTTTGCACCAAACACTTGTTGTTTTGCTTCTGAGGGTGGGAAATAGCTTGTTGGCCATCCCCACACCTCACCGGCCATGGCCTGAGGCCACCGGCCCTGTTTTCTTACTACCGGCCAAAAGTGTTGGCCGGTCGGCAATGTTTTTGGTCGGCCGGCCATTGTTTTGATCAATCGGTCACTTTTCCTGGTCGAGACCTTTTCTTGAGGGAGCTTGATCCTTTTGAACATTTGTTTTAGCTTCTTGAGGAAGCTTGAACCTTTTGAACCCTTGTTTTAGCTTCTTGAGGAAGCTTGAACCTTTTTTAGCTTCTCCAAGAAGCTTGACGTTTTTGCTCCAAGCTTCCAAGAGAAGCTTGAACCTTTCTTAGCTTCTTGAGGAAGCTTGACCCCTTTGCTCTAGCTTCCTCAAGAAGTTTGACCCTTTTTGCTTTAGCTTCTAAGAGAAGCTTGGCCCCTTTGCTCCAAGTTTCTAAGAGGAGCTTGGACCTTTGTTCCTCTATAAAATAGGGCCTCTCCTTCCATTTCCAGGGTTGAAAAATCTGATATATAAAAATATATCTCCCTCTCTCTCTACATTTGTGTGGGTTAAAGTGTTCCAAAGTGAGTTTTTGTTCTTGTTCTTGCACTAGAACACCAAGGAGTACACTACTCTTTGGTTACCAAGGTGCTAAGGAGTTGTTTGAGGGGTTTTTAAGCTAGTTTTGATCCAAAGACGCTGCTTGTTTGGTGTTCTTGGAAGTGGCCTTCAAGGGTAACTCATTTTTCCTCTTTTATTCCCCGTTTTTGTACACAATTTTAGCCTATATTTCATGCTGATTTGAGCTTAGCTATAAACTGAAAAAAGTTTTGTATTTGCATGCTTTTTAAGTTTCTTTCAGATAACTTTTGTGTTTGGGGTTGTTTACCCCCTCGTAGGCCTTGTTTGGCCTCATTTTTGTGCCTTTTTTGTGAGCTTCGGGACCACCTTGTATTGGCCTTGTCACTACTGAAATCGAGAGGGATTTCAGTGGTGGGGATGGTGTTTGGAGGTCCTAAGAAGGAGAGGGCCTTCCCCTCTCCTTGTTGTCTTGTTTGTTGGCATTTTTGGCCTTACAAAGGAGCCCTTATTTGCACACTTCTTGAGCTCGGTTCAAGCCTTTTTCAGTGAGTTTTAGGGCCTGCATAACCCCTTTTCATAGTTGGTTTTTCAATGTTCGATGTCCTTCTTGCATGTCTAGAGCAAGCCCTTGCATAGTCTTTCAAAGGAGCATCTCATTTTTTGCATGCATAGACCATGTTTCAGTTGGTTTTTGGGCTTTATTTGGCATGTCATACGTCTGTCTTATGCTGGTTTTGTGGCCTCTTGAATGCCTCATAGGCTTGTAGTGTAAATCCCCTTCACTAGCTTACATTGCATGTTCTTTTGGCCCTCCATTCTAGCATATTTTGGCCATGTTTCAAACATGTTTTGTTCATATTTTGGGCTGCCTTAGCTCTCTTTTTTTAGGCCTCTTGGGCGATTGGTGCTTGCCATGCATGGTTGTAGTGTAATAGCTTTGCTTACCTTTGAGTTTTGAAGCTCCTTGTGTGCGTTGCTTGCGATGTTTGCATGTTTTCGTATCATAGGTAATGCTATTTCAGAGCTTATATGTGTGCCATATTCTCATGTTTAGCATGCCTTCGATGCGTTTGAGAGTTGCATCATTATGCCTTGTTTATGAGCCTTTGCATGAGCTTCATTTTGGTGCATGTCAAGCCCTTATTTTAACTCATTTTGCCACTGTTTAGGGACTGCATGAGGTCTGTTAGGAGTTGGTTTCATCATTTGTGCATTGCTTTGCATACCTCTAGTGTAATGTGTTTTACTAGTTTCGGTATTTGAGCCTTCCTACATGCATTGCATGAGTTGTTGCATCATTTCAGAGTCATTTTGTATGCCATTTCAGAGCTGGAGTGTATGCCATTGTACCTCATGTTTCATCCTTGCATTGCTCTTGGAGAGTTGCATTTTGTGCCATAGGCTTGGAGCCCTTGCATTGTGCATGTTTGCATGAATCTTGGGCCTTGTTCTCATCTCATATGGCCACTGATTTTGGGCATGGTTGAGGCTTGTCCATATTAGTTTAAGTCCATCTTTACATGTTATTCAAGTGTTGTTACATTGCTTCACGCTTTCATGTTTAGGTTGCATTGTTGCTTGCATGCTCATGTTGCATTAGTTTGCTTACATGCTTAGGTTGCATAGCATTGTGCATGCATCCCTTGCCTCTTGATCAAACTTGACAGAGGTTGGGGGCCCCTTTATGTGTTTGTTTGCATTTCATTTGATATTAAATGCACACTTGACTTCTTTGACCATCATGCATGGAAATGCGTGATTGATGGTCCGAGAGTCGAGAACCATACTCCCTTGAGTTCATAACATAATAGAGAGGGTGGTGGTGCAAACATTGTCTTGTAAATGTATTGCCATGCTCTGTTTGTCCTCTGCTGCAGCACAGGAGTTTTCTGCAGGAGGAAATGGTCGGTCGGCTACTTTTAGTGCCGGTCGGCTAACAACATCTAGCCGAGAGCCTCATTTATGGTCGATGACCAGTTTCTAGTGGCCGGTGGCATTACCTCTTGGCCGGTGACCTCCCACAATACCCAAGGAGTGGTACAAAAGTGTTCCGGAGATTTGTGAAGTCTACAGAGGTGCAAAAGTAGTGTAAACAAAGACAGCATGAGAATGGCGATAGATTTCCGAGCGGAGCCGAATATGATGCATTTGACCCTCTTCCCGAGGCCTCTTTACTGCTTTAGTAGCTTAGTTGACTCATTTAATTAGTTAAGTGTTTTTGTAATTAATTAGCTTGTGAGTTAGTTAATTAGGTGATTTGTATTATTCTTTCAGACCCTCCACGAGAGGGCAGTGTTGTAATAAGTGTGCGTGTGTGTGATGCATGTCTTCCAACCCCACGTCTTTCTCCCTTTTATTTACCAGCTTATGATGGTTAGTTTTAGGGCACGTTTCAATTAGCATACTTATGATAGCATGTTTGCATACATTCATTCGTATTGCACACACCAGGCTCGGCGCATCATACTAATTGCATTGTATTTCACTTCCAATTTGAATACATGTATCAAGTGGCATTTCACATGACATCTTAGAATAGCCGAGCCTATTTCTAGTTGCATTTTGCATGTGTTGCATTAGCCATCTTAACATGAACTAGGATCATGCATTTGGTTACTAACTAGTTTTTGTTTTGGCTTGGAGTACTAGGTAAGCATTTACGCTTTAGCATCCTTGCATGTGTGTGAGTGTTTCCATGACAGTATGCTTACCATGAGGCTATTTGCGTATGTGATGTAACTGCCAGAAGGCCTGTAGGTGAAGGCTGGATTGCTTGAATTGGGAGAATTCATTGAAATCCGTATTTTAGCCTACTTGCGAGTAGCAAAATTCAAACCATTTTTCCCAACAAACAGATATACAATGCCTTGTTCCAAATTAGGCGATCTAGTCTATACTTGTTTTGCTGTGCGCATCACATAGTAATTCTAGCTAATTAACCGGAATAAGAACACATGTGTTTTCAAAAACAAGATATCATGTTTAGTAGTGGCCGATCTTTGATCGGGCGAGCGGGGGTGATCATAGCTGACCTTCCCCAATTGTACCCAAGTTCCCAAGCCAAGGCAACTTTGGTGATGACGGACATGTGGCCTTCGGCAATGAGTCAAGGTTTCCTAAATTTTCAAAAAAATAAAACATTTAGGTGACGACTCTATATCTGGCAAAGCAGTCCATGTTTGGCATTTTTTTCTAAAAATCTGTTTTTCAAAACGATTTGCCGGATTTGGACTCTTTGGTGATTTATCAATCTCACATCGCACATTGTGAGATCAGATTAAGAACCGTGACAATTTGAGTCTAAACTGTAGTGAGCCCAAATGAACAGAACGGGATTTCCTCCCAGGACGTTCGGGGATGTCTACACCAAGCTGAGGTTACAGCCCACCAAGCTGAAGTAATAAATAGGTTGCAGCAATAACAACCACAGCCGGCAGCGGCTCCTGCTTCCTATGTACCTCCTACGGGTATCCCAGCCCCCGGAATCACTGCTAATGTCCAAGAGAATCTGGGAAATCCGGTAGACCCGATCCCACCGCAGGTCTCCAAGGCACCAGTGTGCCAAACCGAGCCTCCATTTGAATTCGAAGTTGACCCGACTGTACTCAAGGTCAACATGATGGGGAAGCTTTTCAAGCAGGAACAGGGCGTGAACTCTATCCCTAACATTGAAGATGGATATACTGACTCTCCAGTAACCCTGCCAAACCAATTCAAAATGCCACACATAGATCTGTTCGATGGCTCTGGAGATCCCATGGTTCATTTGCGATTATTCTCTGATATCCTGCGGCCGATAGGCCTCACCAGACTTCAAAAGTTGTCTCTCTTCAGTTGGACCCTATTTGGAATAGCAACTATCGGGTATGCAAAGCAGGAGGATTAGTAAAACAGAACTGGGAGGAAATGGCTGAGGCCTTCATCGCATAATACTGATACACCATGTAGATCGAGGTCACCACCCGTGATCTTGAGGCAAACTGTCAGGAGCCAAAGGAGGGCTTCTTAGACTTTGTAAGGAGATAGAAGGCCAAGGCTTCGATGATGACTACTAGGCCATCAGGGAAAGATCAAATCAGGATGGTGGTCCGTAATCTGTAAGGCAAATTATTGTAGAAGATAATCGTCTTATCGTCTTACCGTTGTTCACATTCATTGAGCTCTATGAGATAGGGGTTCAGATTGAAGATGCAACGAAACAAGGGTTGATAACCGATGAGAAGGAGCAGGCCAAGAGGCCTTTTACGCACAGTTCCAATGCAACCATCAGTGGAAGCACAACTGCGTGGCCATCTGATGTGAACGTCGTCACTACCACAACCAAGACCACTAACCCTTTCGCTAGCACAACTCCACAAACCTCAAACAACCAGGCCGGATCCCAAAGGACCTTCACCCCACTCTATATGCCTTTATCCTATGCCCTGAGAGTGCTAATCATAAAGGGGCACCTCAAGCCATTAGAGTCCCGCCCACTACCCGATCATCTCCCACCTAAACATAACCCAGCCAAGTACTGTGCATTTCACCAGCAGCACAGTCATGACACCGACCAATGTTTCAGGCTGCGTCATGAGATTTAAGACCTCATTGACAACAAGGTGATCGTACCACCCCAAAAGCCAAATGTAACCACCAACCCTCTCCCAGCCCACAATCAAGTTCCCGTACCTCAAAACCTAAATCTAATACATACACTGGCCATCTCCTATGACCCCATCATATATATTACCCCTTTCCACCTAGCTAGACCAACCGTGTTCATCCCTGAAAGCACAGACTTGTGCATGATGGACACATCCACACTTCAACCTAAACCCATGGTGGTGACAACGACAGAATGCGAGAAGTTGACATTGGAGGAAAATGTCAATTTGCTACCTAAGTGCTCTGAGGATTTGACTGAGGGGGAGTATGATCTGTGCTGCTACATCGTGCCAGTTGGTCAAGCTAAACCAGAAGTGGTATTGCCGACAGCAGCAGGGGTCAATGTGGTTCGAGAGGCTGGCCCGAGCCAAGGTCTAGATGATCTGGTGGAGTTAGAGGAGGACTTAGACAATCTGTAGTTCTATGACGAACAAGATCAAGCAGATGTTCAGATTGACTGGTTTGATTTAAATGGGTCGACGAACAACACAGGGTGGTTGAGTGATGAAACTGATAGGGAGGAGGGAGCTAAACCTGAAGAAAAGGAAGCAATAATAGCTACAGTGGCCGGAGTCGCTGAGGAAAAGGGGAAACTGTCGGAGAGCACCGGCATCAAGAATTTAGCTCAAGAACTGGGCACCGTGAGTACCGCGGATATAGAACAAGAAGCTGCGTTGAAGCAGTTTGTGCAAGAAAGGGATCAAGACAAACAGGAAGCTGGAAAAGCCCAACACCCTGCGGGGAATACTTCTGATGTGAGAATGATCAGACCAGAGCAGGACAATTGTTTGTCGGTTGTCGAAAGGATATGGTGGGAGGACGACAATTTACTTCTAGCCCATACCGATGAATATTGGGGTGGATGCCTACAAGATAATAGCTGGTACTCTGAAGAGATTGACCTCATGATGAGGAGTGGGTGGTATTTCAAGCCACCGCACTTGGACCAAACTGAGGCCTCTAGGAAAGATAGAGAAGTTGAGAGGCAGAAAAAGAAACAGTTGGAGAAAGAGGCAATGCTGAAACAATTGAAGAAGATCCAAGTAGATATCTCAATATGGGGGCTGCTCATGGCTTCTCGAGTGCATCGACAGGCTGTATTATCAGCAATGGACAAAGCCAAACTGTCCATTGACACTACTCCTGCACAGCTTGTGGGATTAGTTTTCCCCTGTGGTACCAGTCTAACCCTAACCTTCTCAGATAAGGAACTACAGCCAGAAGGCTCAGCACACAACAAACCTTTGTACATATCTGTTGAGTGCAGAGAAAAATAGGTGCCAGTGGTGTTGGTCGATACTGGGTCAGCAATCAACGCATGTCCATCTCGTACAACTTATGCCATCAGTTTGAAACTAGCATATTTCATGCCTGCAACCCAAGTGATTTGGGCGTATGATAACTCGAACATAGAGGTTATGGGCATGGTACAGATCAGAGTTCAAGTGGGCCCAGCTCAATAGGAAACCTAATCCCAATTTCTCATTATGCATAAACAGAGTGTGCTAAAGAAATAAAAGAAAGATAATCAAATTAAATGAAATTTAAACACTATAAAAAACAATTAAAAAATGTTATAATTACACGAAATCGATAGAGTCATGGACGTTGATGACAGACCTTAATTTATCAAAATGTAGTGTAGATACAGGCATTGCAATTTCACATTGAAAGTCACCGAGGTTTCCAAAAAAGCTATATACAAAATAATTATAAAAAAAAAAAGATCAAACAGAGGTTGGAAAGCAAATTTAATTTGAACTAAGATGCATATATCAACATAAGACAAATGCTCAACAATTCGTCTAATTATCATAACACTTCTCATCTAACAATCAAACAAAAACTAATTAGCAGAGAATTGAAAAATAAATACAAAAATAACTAGAATCGAATTATCTTTGAATTTGAACTAAGATGCATGTATCCACATGAAACCCAAACACGCCAATTTGTCTAACTAGATCATAACACTTTCACGTCTAACGATCAAACAAAGAACTAAATAAAAATGCTAACTAGAATAAAACTTTATCTTTTGTCTAATTAGATCATAACACTTCTAATTAGAAAAGAATGAAACAAAAAACCTAACTAGAATCGAATTTATAACAACAAAATACAAATCAATTTAAGCACAACATTACTTAATTACCTAACATTGAGAATGCGAGGCTTGAGAAAATCATGGATGATTGCAGCCAATCGAATATGGGATCCAGATCATGAGGTGTTGTTCAAAATAAAGATATAATTGCGAGAAAATATTGAGGTCAGTAATTGGAATTTGCACCATGGACAACTAATAATCACTAGTAAGAAGAGAAGAGACATCCACAATCAGATTGCTAAAGCAGAAAGTGTAGAATGTCTTAAAGGGGTTATCAAAAATTTAGCTTAAAAGTAAAGAAAAACCATTTCAATGTCAAATTCCATTTTGCTAAAAAATTGGTTTTCACCTAAAACTTGATATTTAGATAGGAAAATACGAGTGGGAAACAAAACACAAGCCCAAAAAAAAAAAAAAAAAAAAAAAAAAAAAAAAAAAAAAAAAAAAAAAAAAAACGAGAGAAGTAGACAAATAATATGTAGTTTGAGTGGGGAATTTATGCAAACGTGTGAAGCATTGTAAAAAAACACAACCAAACTACAAGATTAATAAACCCCATTTGATATTTTGAACCCATGAATCAAGATCATCATATCCTTTAAATAAAAAATAATAATAAAAAAAAAAACTCCAAAATTCTAGTCATTCATCAATGGTGGTGGGTGGGTCGATTTGGGGGTAAGTTTGCTTGAAGGTATGTGAAAAAAACCCTAGAGGCCAAAATTAGGGGAATAGAGATAGAGATACAAAGACACATAGAGAGAGAGAGAGAGAGAAACAAAAATATAAAGGACATACTTAGGGGTAGTGCACCGATGGTGGATCGTGCTGTGAGATAAGAAGAGAATAGTTGCTGGTTTGGGATGGTGATATCAATGGCGGTGGTGGTCATCGAGCCAATGGTAAGTGGCGATGGCCATACGATGATGTTTGACGATGAGCGATAGTGGAAGATTGATGGACACTATGTGGTCCTGTGCGACATTAAGATGAGCAACAGTGGCTTCGACATTGATGCTTTAAAATTTGAGCCCTTGCCAGCGGGATGAGAGTGATTTTAAGTTGCACGAAGATGAAATATGCAGATGGGGAGAGAGAGAGAGAGAGAGAGAGAGAGTTGAGTATGAAAATGAGATAGAGGGAAAATGAAAAATCAGAGGCACCAAGATTTTATAAAATTTGGGGATTTTGGGCACCAAGGGCTTCACAAAAAGAAGGAGGTTTTCTTATTTTTTATTTTTATTTTTTTGGGTGTCTATTAGCACAACAAAGGCTTTGGCCAAAAAAAAAAACCTTTTTTTCCTCTTTCTAAGATAGTAATTGCCGTCACAAAAAGTTACTTTTTGCGACTAATAATTATGTCGCAAAAGTTTCCGTGTCATATACCCATTTTTCCAGTAGTGTAATAAGTATTTTTTTTATTTTTTTTTTATTTTTTTCACCCAAGTTTTTTTTTATTTTGTAGAAAAAAAAAATTTGAAACTAGTTTCTGAAAATAAAACCCAACATATTGAAATTGATAATCTAACCACATTCTTTGGAAAAGTTTAAATTATCTCAAATTAACCATCTTAACTTAAGAGTACGTTTGGGCTTGATGGGTTCATTTTGTGATCTAATTTAATGATCACTTTAATTTTACAATTCAATAGCTAGAATATTTAAGACTCTTTCAAAAGTTATAATAAAAACACAAATCACTAAATCACCTTGTTTCACTAGAAAAACTTTTACCAATGAATAGTGTTATCGTCGCTAAATGTTTAACTCTTTGCCCACCCCAACTTGTCATCGCCAAAAGTAAGCAAACTAATAGCAACGCTCATTGTGTTGCTAAAAAATAAGGCTCGTAGCGAAACTTTTTCAAATTTTGGCACCAACCAATAATTTTGGTGCTTAGTGAATGTTATGCTTTTTTAGCGACGGTAGTAAATTACGTCGGTACAGGACTACTTTTACCAATGAAATTCATCACTGTGTCGCCAAATATATACTTTTAGCTATGAAAAATTGACGTCGTCACCAATAGTGCAATTTCTTGTAGTGCCCTTCCCTTCTCTTCACCCATGGCGAGCCATCTGAAAACCCTACTTTCTGAGAGTATAGTCGTCTCATTCCATCATCATTTTGTGACTCCAGATGACCTCCAACTAGAACTAGTTGAGGATGCAATGGTGGACCTAGAAATGGCTGATGCTAACACCATTGTTTTCCATTGTTGGCGATCACCGACGGTTGACTTCGTTTTCCTCTCTACCCCTTCCTTAGATTTGTTCTTCATTACTGAGGATTAATTCCATCTCAACTAAACGTCAATTTCTATTGGATTATTATGGGAATCATTGAAATCAAGCCCCGATTGGATGTAAACCTAGGCATCTCCGCTATTTGGCATTGTTATGCCCTTGCCAAGTCATCCGGTTAGCTGGGACGATTTTTCTTGAAGGCCAAAGATGTTGACCATCAACTGCTGACCATGCTCGCCAGTTCAGGAAAAAAGGTAGATGATGTCATGGTCCTCGTCCATGGTAATTGGGAGTTAGGCACATGAGAGGACCACTCGGACACCATTTCTAGGTAGAAGGGTGAACCAAGTGGCCAAGTAGCTGCTAATCAGCTTCTATACTGTTCGTCTTTGTACCTTTAAAGGCCAACCATTTGCTTTTGCTCTATTTTTTCTGGTAGTGATCCAATAAAGGCTATTACTTTAGTGGACGAGACTATTCTCGCCTAAGTTAAAACTGTTATTGAATACACATGTCGAAAGAACCTTCAAGGACAAGGTCATACCACCCATATCCTCCTTAACATTGATCCGTCATACGCTTTCTTCGCCACTGCCGACTATATTCCAATCCCTCAAGGAGAATGACAGCTCACCACTTTGGTTTTCGAAAGCTATATCAACTTGAGGGACATAAGAGTAGTTGACATAGCGGATAGTGGGAGTGGCGAAAAGAACGCCGAAGAAGTGAGTTAGGGCACCAAACAAGTATAGTAGGGTGATGATTCGACTTTTGAAATTGCCGACAATGAACAATCCAACCCTCGAGATCTAGAACTAGTGTCGTCTCCCACTCGAGTTGATTACGAGGGCACTCAAAAAGAGGTCGATATCTTTTTTTACTTACATAATCAACCGGGGCCCAAAGCCGAAGACATGGCAAGTGAATCCTTTTCACTCACCCAATTCGCCAAGTAGAGAACTGCCAAAAGAGTGGCAGTAGAGAGGAAAGCGGGCACCGCTAGTGGTAGCCAAGTCCCTCCACTGGTGGTACCCAATCGGAAGAGATCATCGCTCACCTTATCCTTACTGGAATGGCAAAACCAACTCACATGCCTACGACTGAAGAAACGGTGGTCGAGCAGATGGGTGAGAAGTGCCCTACCGAGTTCATTTAGTTGGTCAAGTAGCCGATTGACAACAGACCAAAAGCTTTAACTACTTTGGATTTGGTAGCTCATTTTCCTATCTAGCCAAAGATAAAGAGCTCACTCATCCCAATGAGTGTGTCAGCAGTGAAGTAGCCTGGGGTTGCTCTAAGTATGGCTACTGTTATCACTTTAACTTTAAATAAGGCAATGTTTGCGCTGAGCCAGACACTGTTTCGAGAACCGGGGCTTAAACCACGGCTGGATCAAGGCCCTGGCAGGCGCACAAGTGGTGCTCTACGTGCCGATTCCATTTGAGCAGGAAGATGTAGAGCCACTGGAGTCGTATCCAGAGTAATCCGAAGATCAAGTAGTTAGATTTAGTACTTCAGTTGTAATGTAGCCTAGTTATTTTTGGTCGTTTGTTTATGTTTGGGGTGTATTGTTTTTTTTTTTTTTTTTTTTTGTGTTTGTTAAAAATCGATGTACTACGGCCGTTTTCATATGTAAAATGACCAACTTATGTAACAAGTTAGTTTATAAATGAAAATGTTCTATTGTGCATCAAAATTGTCTTAATGAATGAATGTGAGTGAAGTGCAACTAACATGTTGGCTCAACTTGATGTTTTCGTGGTCAGTAAAATGCAAATATTGAAGAACGTTAAAAAACATACTTCATACTAACTCAACACCTTGCTACATACGTACTACTAAATTGGCACCTTACTAGGGTTTCATGAATAGGGTAGACTGAAATGCCAAATAGATTCAAATAGCTACCCCTGCCCTAAGTAGGAAACAAAGGGTGAAAGTAGAGGGAGAATTAACTGTGCATCAACAACAAATCAATCCCAAACTAGACGTCGATTAATTCTGTTAGCGTTTCTCAAATGGGGTATATCACACGCCGAATAGATTCATACATTTGCCCTTACCCCGATTAGAAATGAATGCACTGAGATCAATAAAAATGAATGATATCGAGTTACAGGTGGGGAACCATGTATACTGTAGATTCATATAGCTCCCTCTGATTGAAGTCAAGGTGTGATGTGGTAAACATGAGCCAAGTATGCAGAATACGATCGGCGGCATGTTCTCTGTATTGATGGGACAGTGGACACATGGAATCGTTAGGTGGCATTGAAAGTGATGCCGTTATGGTACTTAAAGTTGTTGGCATGATCTACCTATAAATACCACCATTACGCCAAGTAAATCGCCATTGCGAAGATAAGCCTGGTTCATCAACGGTCCAGCGTGCCTCAAATCTTGCCATTGCAAAGCTCAGAAAATTGTGTATGTTAGGTAGACTATTTTTTAACAGCAGAGCGGAGGAAAGAGTTTGGCAAAATTGGACGCAGAAATGAATCAACAAGCACCCAATGACTTTGTGCGAAAAAACACCGTGGAACCAGAGGAGCAGAATATTGATCACCTAATGGACGAAGCAAATCTCCCAGAAGTGGGATCTGAAAGAAATGAAACACTAGAATTGCTAGTGTCCAGGCCCCAATTCAAAATGAGCCAAATAGACCACCACGTCCATTGAGCTTGACCATTTTTATTGGGAACAAACCAATGACCAAAGCTAATCCAATAGTCCACGATTTGAATGTAGCAATTGAATTTATATGACAAATCTTCATCCTTGAAGTGCACCAATCATTGACCAATCGGGGTGACTATGAGGTTTTCAGAGAAGGAGGTCATGGGGCTATCAAAGGATTGTACAGTTCATATAAAGTCGGCATGCACCTTCGCGCCATCCAAAAGGAAATTGGATATACATTCAATGAATTCTAACACATAAATCTATAGCATGTAGAATATTTAGTCAAAATAAATAAATAAATGCCCTCAAGGGCTTACAAGTTCCAAGGCTTAAACCCGGTTACACGAAAGGTGGTTTCTCGAACCCATACAATCATATGTTTGGTTTGAGTTTGGGAGATGAGTTTTACAGATAAAAAGTACGAAAAGTTGTTTGGTTTGGTTTTTTTCAAAAGATGTTTTGGAAAATTTTTGAGAGAGAGTTTTGGAAAAAGTGATTGATTTGATGTATATGAGAGAGAGATTTGTTTGGAAAACTTGTAAACCAAACAAGTTTTGAAAATTTTTTTTGAGAAAATTTGTTTGGTTTGATTACTTTTGAAAACTTATTTGTAGAGAATTTTTTCCAAAATTTTTGAGAAACACAAACCAAACAAGGCCAAAATATCGCAATGCCTGATGGATCGGGCAATAGCCGATCGAGACACTACCAACATTTTTCCAAGGGAAGCTATAGAGAGCCGAGCCTATAACAAAGGCTTCTTCGAAGGAAGAAAAATTTGTATAACCAATACGAGGGAGAAGCTGGACGATGACATATGTCAATATGAAAATCGTGGCTTCAAGCACAGATAGACAAAGCCTCTTCAAGCAACGAGTGTGGATTCTGCTTCTCTGTTATACCAAGGCTATGTAATGCCATTTGAAGGCTACGATGCCAAGAAAATAGAGGATGAAAAGGATGCCACGAACCCTGAGGAAAGATAATTGGCATGATAAACTCTGGTTTGATTCTTGGGTTCAGCTCTTGTAACTAGGACACCGATCGGCCTTATGATAAATGTACCTGTAATGTAATTTGAATTTATCATGATGTTTTCTTAATAAAAATTCAATTACGTTTGTGTGCATTCATCAGACTAATTATGTCTCTAAATTACATACTATAATTAAAAATGATGCTTTATTGAGTGCTTCGAATTTGGAGACTTTTATTGATGGCACTTCACGCCGAGCACGAAGAGTGCTTTGAATTCAGAGATTCTATTTGATAGCGCTTCATGTCGAGTAGGAAGAGTGCTCCAAATTCGGGGACTTTTATTGATTGCGCTTCCTGCCGAGCACAAGGAATGCTCCAAACTCGGAGGCATTTATTGATGGTGCTTCATGTTAAGCACAGAGAGTGCTTCGAATTCGAAGACTTTTATTGATGGCGCTTCGTGTCGAGCACAAAGAGTGCTCTGTATTTGAAGACTTTTATTGATGGCACTTCGTGTCGAGCACGGAGAGTGCTTCGAATTTGGAGGCGTTATTTGCCTTAAACTGAATAGAAGAGTAATAACCAATGATCAAATGAACAAAAAGTGAATATAACATCTCATATCATTGATTATCTACATTGATACAAAACATTGTACAGTGAAACAAAGCACAACTTTAAATCAATGGTAAAATTTACAAAGATGAGTTGAATTCCAAGGCAAGTGTAACTTCTTGCTGTTCATGTTTGAGAGTCGATATGCTCCTATCCTAGTTATGGAATGAATCTGGTATGGACCATCCCAATTCGAGCCGAGTTTACCATCAGTAGGATTCTTACTAGCAAGTAGTACATTTTTAAGGACCAACTTGCCAGGAGTATATCGGCGCAGGTCCACCTGTTGATTGTATGACTTAGGAATCTGTTGTTGATGTCGCGCCATTGTCATAAGGGCCCGATCTTGGCATTTTTCAATTAAATCCATATCTAAGGCCAACATCATGTCATTTTGACCCATATCAAAATCCCTCAATTGAAGGGTTAGTAAGCCAATCTCCAGGGGGATGATAGCTTCATTGCCAAAGCACAAAGCAAATGGAGTTTCTCCAGTAGATCGTCTCTGCAAAATGCAATGTGCCTACAATACACTCAGCAACTCTTCAACCCACTTGTCCTTGGCTTTTTCTAAACACTTCTTGATACCGTCCAGGATGACTCTGTTAGAAGCCTCTGCCTGTCCATTATTTTATAGATAAGCTTGTGAAGAAAAATAAGGCCAAATTCCATACATGTCGCACAATTCCTCATAGACACACTCAAACTAAGTGTCGTTATCCAAGATAAGCACCTTGGGGATGCCGAATCGAGTTATGATGTTTCGCCTAACAAAGCATTTGTTATTGGCGTCCTATATATGTGCCAATTATTTTGGCTCAACCCACTTTGGGAAATAGTTAGTAGCAACAATCAAGAACCACTTATTGCTTGGAGCTTTCGGCAACAATCCAACTATATCGAAGCCCCATTGAGCAAAAGGCCCAGGACTAGTAACAGAATTAAGCTCTTCAGAGGGAAAATGTATTAGCGGAGAAAACTTTTGGCACTGCTCGTATTTCTTAACATAATCCTTAGCGTCAGTATGCATAGTTGGCCACCAATACCCTTGAGTAACGGCTCAATGAGCTAATGATTGACCTCCCGAACGAGCACCATACTGCCTTCATGTATTTTAGCTAGGAAGTCTTCAACCTTGTCCAGATGAACACACTCTAAGTATAGCCCTGGCAGAGACTTTTTACACAATTTCCCGTCAAGGACATATAATACCTCAGGTCCTTGCTGCGGAGCTTATAGGCTTCCTTTTTATCCTCCAGTAATTATTCTGAACTCAAGAATGTAGCGATGGGATACATCCAACTTGGTCCTCTATAAATGATATGCATAATGGGGTCAAATTTAGGGATACTGATACTCGGCTCAAAGATGAAACCTATTTCAATGGTTCGTTTCAATTTTGAATTAATGGCTCAGGCTAAACACGCTAGGGCATAAGCGTGATTGTTTTGATCGCAAGTGATTTGATTAAGCTCATGGCCATCAAATTTTTCCAATAGAGATTTAGTTACTTTTATATAAGCTGCCTTGCGATTGTTTCTTATTGCATATTCCCTATTCAGTTGGTTAATTACCAAATTTGAGTCGCAAAAGACATGCAGCCATTTGGCTTATATCTGAAGCGAATTGTGTAGGCCATCAAGAAGGGCTTCATACTCTGCCTCGTTGTTAGATGCATCAAAACCAAGTTTGACAGATTATTTAATTATTACTCCCTCGGGAGTCATGATAACAACTCCTGCCCCACTACCTCATTGGTTGGACGATCTGTCGTAATATAGTTTCCAAATGTCTCATACATACATTTGCCACTCCAAGTGAGGTTGGAGGGTTGATTGATTTGGTGTGATGATCTCAACATTGCCTACTGGCTTTGTGAATTCGACAATGAAGTCGGCCATAACTTACCCTCTAATAGCCGTTCGTGGTAAGAATTGGAGATCATGCTGCCTAAGTTCCAATGCCCACTTGGAGACTGTACTAGTAGATTCTGCTCGATACAGTACCGCCTGAAGAGGCTGATCTGTTAACACCTTACTGGTGAAGGCTTGAAAATAGTGCATTAACTTCCTGGCGGTTACCACAAGAGCCATAATCAATTTATCCAAGGGTACATATCGGGCCTCTGCGTCGGCCATGAATTTTTTCACATAAAAAATGGGCTTCTGCTTGTCAAGTTCATCACGAAGAAGCACAGTGCTCACAGCATGGTCGGATACTTCCAAATACAGGATGAGAATGTCCCTCGACATGGGACTAAATAAAAGAGGAACAAAGCCGAGGTTTGTTTTTAGACCTTCCAAAGCCAGCTGACATTTCAAAGTCAATTTGAATGACTTTCCCTGCCAAAGTGTCTTGAAAAATGGCCTATATCACTTAGAACATTGGTTGATGAATCTTTTGAGTGCCGCAACCATACCCATTAGCTTTTGAATATCTTTGATGGATCCAGGAGAGTCAAGTTCCATAATAGCCTTTATTGGTTTAGGATTAGCTTCTATCTCACGATGGTTGATAATGTAGCTAAGGAATTCGTCTGATCCAATGCCGGATGAACACTTCGATGTGTTGAGCTTTATTTTGTATTTCTGAAGGACATCGAAGGTTGCAGCAAGATCGGCCAAATGGGTTTGTTTTGCTTTGGATTTTACCACTATATCATCAATGTAGACTTCCATGGTCTTGTCGATTTAGTCTTTGAACATGATTGTGACTAACCTCTGGTAAGTTCCCCTGGCATTTTTCAGTCCAAAAGGCATAACCGTGTAGCAAAAGGTGCCTTTTGGAGTGAGAAATGTCGTTTTGTCTTGATCAACAGGATCCATGGAAATTTGGTGATAGCCCTGATATGCATCCAGGAAACTCATATGTTGATGATGAGTTGTGGCATCCACTAGTTAATCAATTCGGGGTAAAGGGAAATAGTCTTTGGGGTAAGCCTTGTTTGAATTTGTGAAGTTGACGAACACATGCCATGTTCCAATTTTCTTTTCTACCACAATAGTATTGGATAACAAAATGGGATAGGTTAATTCCCGAATTGCCCCAGCCTCTAGGCAAAAATGTCAATGCTACACATTAAAAAGGTCACCAGCTCTTGTTGTTCGATTGTACTAAGGCCAGTGCCAATCATAAAAAATTTCTCAAGGTCATTGGGTATGACAACTAGATCCAAATCTTTTGTCACCTTTTTCGCTTGAACTTTTCTCACATCGTCAAGGCCTTATTGATTCGGGACTTCGATCGAATTGACATCGAGCTCTTTTGGTTTCTTTTCCAAGGTTGTCATCTAACAATTCTTTGCTGACATTTGAAACCTTCGAATTTGTTCGATGCCATATTGAGTTGAAAAACATAGAAGCTGATCGTAGGTACTTGGGATGACTTTCATTGCATGGTGTCATGTTCGGTCTATGATCAAGTTGTAGGAGGTAGGAAGTTTGACCACCAGGAACTTAAAATCTAACATCCAAGTGCCGGCTCGTACTGGTAGTATGATTTTCCCTATGGGATACTCCAGGTTGGCATTAAAACCAAAGAGAGAGTAACCAGCTAGTGCGAGGTGTTCACCTTGGAAGCCGAGTTTAAGTAATGTCTTGTGATACATTACTTCGGAAACACTACCTTGGTTAATCAAGACACATTCTACAGCAAACGTATTCACCTACAACTCAATAACCAGTGCATCATCATAGGATAGGGTCAAACCCCCTAGATAAAACTGATCTCATTAGTCGGCGCTAGCCATTGCTGCTTCGGTTACCCGATGGGTTGTGAGTTAGACTGGGATGATTCTGGCGCCAGTTGTAGTTGAATCGTATTTATCGTATTCAAAGGTGGGAGGCTGTAAATCATGTCGATCAAGCCAAGAAGAGGAGACTCGGGTAGTATGGTTAACGCATTGGTTGGGGTAGCCTTCTTTGGGAGGTAATCGTTTAGAAGTCCTTCCAGCACCAATTCTTCCAAGTGATCCCTTAATGCGTAACACTTGTCTGTTGTATGGCCATGATCTTTATGGAATTCACATCTTTGGTCCCTTCTCCTCATATTCGGTGGTCCAGACATCTTCCATACTGAACTTTCGACAAGATCTGGGCAATCGACTCAAATAGCTCTATGTATTTCTTGTCTGATCTTCATGGAAATTTGTTCTCCACTAGGTATTTCTTGTGATGCTGGTGTAAATCTCGACAACTATATCTCCTAGGCCTTCTCTGTTGCTCTGGGCTTCTTCTCGGCAGTGTTAGTCTGCTTAGAGGCACAACAGCCATTGGCTGTGCCAAAATCAGAGTTTCCGAGTTAGTGGTTTAAAGCTCGCCTTGAACTCAGAGTGCATCATCTTTTACCTTGCAATATCTTTCCACTTTCTTCATCAAAGACCATATCGTTTTTTGTGGTTTGCGAGTAAGTTCTTCAAAATGAGCTGTCCAGTTTCAACTCTATTTTGAAGGTCGTGACTACCATTGAATCATTATAATCATCATCTACTAGGTTGAAACACTCTCAATATCTTGTTGAGTACTTGCGTAAGGTCTCATTTGGTCCAATCTTCATTGACTATAAAGAATCAGCTTGTTTGGGTTGTACCTCATTGGTGATGAATCTGGCCCGGAAAGACTTTTGGAGTTGATGGAAACTTTTAACATAAGATGGCTACCACCTAACGGCCAGAGGTCCCAAGCTGCTGGAAAAGATTCGGCACATAAGAGCTGCATTATCTGCCTGCAAATTCATAGCTTGCTTGTAATGACAAACATGATTAATGGTGTCCGATTTGCCATCATAGCTTGCTTGTATGAAGGGATCATGTTTGTCCTCTGAATCAGAATCACCGTTTCCATTTTTATGTGTACGCCATGTTTGTAGAGAACTTTCTTCGTCCGATAAACCAGATTGATCGACTTGACCTCTCTTTCTAAGTTCTTCCCATGATAAGTCTGATGTGCTGCTACTATCATTATGCCTTAGACGCTGACATTGCTACTTTGTTTTCCTCTTCAGTGATCGGCCTTGTTTTTGTCGTAGTGGCATTTGTTAGGATTTTGCTAGCTCTTGACGCAAACGATCATTATCAACCACCATATCCTTCAAACGTTGCTTGTTCTGTTTTGCTTGGTCTATCAAGGTTTGCATGGTGTCTTCTACTGATGTTGAAGGAAAATAAGGAGTGATGGGATCAAAATTTAAAGACCTTCATGCATGAGGATTTTCCTGACCAGAAACTGGTCCAGGTATAACATTGTCATTGCCAATGATTGAAGGATCTTGAGATGAGTCTGCCATGAGTTTGAGTATTCTCACAAACGGCACCAATTGTAGTGAATTGTTTTGGAATACTCCTTTAATCCAGACAAGCCCTTGAAAGGTCCTTGAAATGTCATCTAAAACAGAGAAACAACTTAGATCGGTGATACCGAAATTAGCACTCCAACAAGTAAGTTAGCTTCTTTATGAAGAAGAGTCTTTTGTTTTTTTAAGTGCAAATTTTTTATGACATTCCTCTCTCTCCAACCTCTTCCACCTTTTATAGAGTCTTCCTTCTTGATATTTTCTTTTGTAGCTTAGGCCTTCATTATTCCTTTATTAGGGCTCATTTCCCTACTATATTCTGGAGAATGGGACAGCCTCGGTTCACCCAATGGGTTGTGCTGCCTTATCCAACGTACTCGGCTCAGATGTGCGGCCTAGGTATCCTCAACTCGGCACGCTCTTCACCGTGTATTTTGTATCTACTTGGCAATGACTTTGAGGCCAGTGGAATTTGGTTAAATTTGGCCCATCAAAGATGGGCTTAGATGTACTCTGTTCGCTGATTCAGGTTTATTTTTACTTGGCTTAGATCACGATTTGTGGAATAAAAAATTTATAAAAAAAAAAACAAGATTATTAACAAACCGTGATCTTTCAATCTTTTTTTAAGTAATGTTTTAGATTTTGTTTTGAGGTTGGTTTCTTGCTAAGCCTATTGGTGCTTTGTTTTGGTTTTTCTTTGGTACATCACATGATTGGTCTTTTAAATGTGCACCTGCCTAATTGGGATATTCGGTAATAATGTAATTTTTTACAAAGGTTTGGGTGTTTATCTACCTTTTGTACATGTTGGCTTCGTTCGATTGTCTGGATTGGATATAAGAATTTGAGCAAAATATGTAATACCTAATGATAAGAATAGGATATAATATGTTATAGGATATGAGATGAATTATATACTTTAGGGTTACTTATACTATGCTTGGTTAAGATAGGATATAGGATGTGATATGAGGATAGTAATTATTTTTGACATTTGAGATGAAATATATCCGACAGTAGGGGATATACAATACCATGGGGGATGGTATTGCATATCTCTTCTTCTACATTATATATTATCCGGACTTCCTATGTCCAAAACAACCAAACACGAGATATAGAGAGATAAAAAAATATGTGGAACCCACCTCGTATTATATCCGGCCTTTATATCCGGTAAACAAACATGACATTAGGTTTATTAATAAATCTTCTTTTTCTCATCCAAAATATAAATATACAAATAAATAAAATAATGGGACAATATTGGGTCTACTTGTAAAAAAAAATAAGATTAATTAATAAGTAACATTTTTTTTTTTTTATTAAAAATGGGTGTCGTATCAGATTTTAGGTTGGAAACTTTTTAAGAACAAATAATTTCTTAGAACTAGTATATATATGGTTTTGCCCTGATTTTAATTGGGCCTTGCTCTAATGGATGATGAATTGGTCCCATGGATTAGTTAGTCAATAGGCTTGATATCGAGTTATCAACAAAAAATAAAAATAAAAACAAAAATAATTATGAACTGAACTGAGAAAATATGATACTTACCTTTTTGACATGGAGAATAATGGATTGTGATCCTCTCTATTCCAAAGTTGCAATGGAAGATCTCCATTGCATTATCCAAGAATTTGTAATGATTCTTTCTAAATTTAAAATATTAATAAATTTTTATGATTACTTTACAACTCTTAGATAATTTAATGGAGACCATGGAATGGATAGGATCTCAGTCTAAAAAAGATAAAGAAGCCCATTTTGTAGACTTAACTTTAAGACCCCTTGATGTGTAATGTGTAAAAGAGATGATTGACTGATTATTAAAGAAGACGGAGAGAAAGTGAGATAGAGAATTGCTTTAGATATTATAATAAATTACACATCATTAAATTGAGAATGAACTTAACTTTTGGACTAGAGTATCACTACTCTTTTGACATTATACTACCTATTTGACAATGTTGTCAAAGGGCGATATTATTATTCATTTATTATTTTTACCGAAAAGTATGAACCTTGATACATTACATATCTGATAATAAGTCATCAAATAAAGTAAATTAGAATATAAAATGGATCTCAAACTCTCAGGTTTTTCTTCAAAAACGAAGAATATCTGAATGAATACATTTGATTACAATATATAAAAAAGGAAATGTAACTATGCAGCATGTGAATTGGTTGATTGATCAAAGGCAGCTGGCAGCATTGGAGCTTGAGCAGAGCTGTCGGTTGCTTTCCGCTGATTGATTGAACAGTTGAGCAGCTTTAACAAAAGTTGATTGATGAACAGTAAAAGTGAACAGTAACTTTTACGATTCATTATTTTCGGCGGGCATGTGATTAAAGGAATCAATATAAATACAAATTGGCAGCTTTTCTCAAAAGAGTATTGATTGAAGCTAATTTGTATCTATATAGAATCCTATGTTGATTAGGCAAATGGATCCTGGGCATCTTGAAACTCTGGACCTAAAAATTGATTGGTTGATTCTTGTGAATTGTCTGAACTTTCTTCTGAATTGGACTTTTGGGCCGGTGCAGGAGGATTCTCATCAGACGGTTCATCTTGTAATTGGGCTTGGGCCTGATCCATAAGGAGACGGGTCATTTGAAGCAGTTGATCACTGGTTGATCCAGGCTTAACCTTGAATTTGGATGGAGCTGCCTTTGATTTACTTGATTTGGGCTTTGATTGAGTCTTGGGTTGAGTCTGGATTGCATGAGCTTTGGACTTAGCCTTAGACTTTGATTCATCAGTTGATGAAGCAAACTTTGACTTGGATGATTTGGGCTTGGAACCACTATATAAGGGGCTTCCAAGATTGATTGGAGGAAGACTGGGGCTTCCTTGAGAAATGGCAACAGTTGGGATCTGCTGGGCTTTAATTTGTTCAGGAGTTGGAGCACATTGATCATTGGGGAATTCAACTTGGACAATTTCAACAATGCGGTGCACTGTGAACTTATCCCACCATTTAACAGAATGTTGCCGGATAATTATGTCATCAGAAATACCATAATGCCATTTAAATATCCGAGGGATTTTATACTTCGATATAAAAATTAACAATAATGGAAATTTCCTTTGATGAGGAGTAAATGGAAAAACAGTAGCAAAATAGTTGATTTGTTCAATCAGAATATCAGGGAAGATATCTGAAATGGCGCCATAATGAGTCCACCATCTCAGAAACCAGGAAACTAATTCTGATTTGAACTTTTGATCAAATTGAATGAACAAGGAGTGACTGAAGGTTTCGTTTTGGTACAAGAAGACCTTGAACCAAGCATCAATGTAATCATGGTAACTATATGGAATAGAGTGACCAGGTAATTCACGAAGCTGATAAGGAGAACCCCATTCAGCTAGGAAAACAATATTGTGAATGTAAATAGAATGATATAGAATGTTGCTAGCATAGGTTCGATCATAAATGGGTTTGATCAGAACTGATTGATGATTGATCAGGATATCTTTATAAAAGGTGATTGATTTTTCTGGATGCACGGGAACAAAATGCCATCCAGGGCCAAAGAATGATTTAGCAAGTTCATTAATGGTTTGACTCTTGGGGTGACTAGGCTCTTTGAAAAAGAGATTATTGGTGGTTGATTTAACATAATCAGATCGAGCAGACCTGATTGGATTAGCAGGAAAAGGAGTAATTGAAACTGCTTGGCTGGGAGAGGCAAATGGATTAGAAGCCAAAGCAGAAGAGTAATTAGGTCTGCGAATGTTACCAAGAACTTGGTAACGGTTAATCATTTCAATAGGGTGATATTAGGTTACTAGCTCCAAAGGAGGAATAAACGGAGGTTTATCAGAAGAAGGGACCAAAGCCTTGCCAGGAGGAGGCCTTGGGCGAGACATCTGTAGATTTGAAACAAAATTAGTAGTAGAGATTAGCAACCAGAAAGAAGATCTAAATAATTTTGATAGTAATTTAACAATTAATGTAATCAACAAGTAAATTGGTAAGAGCTTCAATTTGGTGGTAATTGATGTATTGGGCTCTTTTAGTAGTTTTTCTAACTGATTTGAGGCGAGCAATACGATAGGTTAATTGGGTGATTAGGGTTGTATAATAGGTAATTTGGGTTTTAAGATAGGGAATATGTGGAGTAGCACTCATCCCTTACCCCCCTGTAAAAATTCCCGAGTAAGAAAATCAAGAATGGAATTTTGACAACCAGGTAAATATTCAATATCAAAATCAAAAATACTTAAAATAGCTTGCCAACGAGCAAAAATTTGCTTACTAGCAAGATTTTTAACATCTTTTTCTAAAACATATTTAGCAGATTTGCAATCAACACGAAGTAAAGACTTTTGAATTAAAATATCATCTTGAAATTTACTAATACATAAAACAGTAGAAAAAATTTCTTTTTTAATAGTACTATAATTTAATTGTGCTTTATTCCAGACACCAGAATGATAGCGAACAATTTGTTCAGATGACTGAGGAGTGACTTTCTGAAGAAGAATGCCACCATAACCAATATCAGAAGCATCAGTTTGAATATTTTTTAAGGAGTTCTTAATAGGAATATCAAGACAAAGAAGAGACTTAACATATTGTTTGACCTGTTTACCAATAGCGGTATGAACAAAAGACCAAGCAGGAGGATTATCCTTTAACCTATCAAAAATAGGTTGACAAGTTTTCCTAAGGTCCTTATAGAATTCAGCTATGTAATTAAGGGAACCAAAAACCTTTGTAATTGGGTTTTATCAAGAATTTCATCAGGAAACTTAGAAGCAAACTCAATAGAGCGACTAATAGGTAGAATTGTATTGTGGTGAATATCATAACCTAAAAATCTAACTTTAGTTTGAAATAATTTAATTTTAGGAACAGATATGACCAAACCATGACTTTTAATTGTATAAAAGAATGCAGCTAAATGTTTCCAATGTTCACAATAGAAAAATGACTAAATGGGTTAAATATGTCATTTATTATGTGTAGACACCCCATTTTTGACCGTCCTCAAGACTTGGACGTCACCGTTTGAACACCCGGTGATCATCCATGTTTGTGTTCGTCTTGAGTTCCCAGAGGTCTCGGCTTACGCGCCTTGCCTCAGGATCTCTCGACTCGACTGTTTAGTGTCTGGTTTTGCACCAAACACTTGTGTTTTTCCTTTAAGGGGTAGGGAATGCCTTGTGAGGCATCCCCACACATCACCGGCCATGGCCAGAGGCCACCGGCTGGTATTTTGTTGCCATCGGCAATGTATATTGCCGGTCGACATTCTTTGTTGTCGGTCGGCAGTCCATTTTGTCAAAATGGCAATTTTGAGCAGCTGACTACTGTTCATCTGCTTTTGCAGATATTTTAATATAGCTGTATGGCATTTTGTTCCCCTCCATACACGTGTATGGAGGGATCTCTCTCTTTAGAAGCTTGTCTTGTAAGCTTTACAAGACAAAAAGCTCTATAAGAGGAGCCCTTCTCTCTTGTTGAAGGGTTGGACATTTTAGGCAGCCATTTGAGGGTTTTGAGTTCTAGGGTTAGGATTGATACACATTCTATCTCTATACCTCTCTCTCATTTGGCCTTTGTGTGTGTATAAGTGTGTTTGTGTCTTACTATTGCACACAAACACATAGTGTTACACCTTTGCCTGATTCTTGAAGGATCAGAGGTTGTTCTTGGTGTTCTTGGGTGGTTTTGAGCTTGAAGAACCAGCTGGTCCACCATTTTTGAAGAAGGTCTTCAAGGGTAACAATCTTGCCCTTTTATTCCCCATTTTTGCATACTATTTTTGTCTATCTTAGAACTATTTTTGAGCTTAGTGTATAACATAAAAAAGTTCTGTTTTTGGGGCCTCTAAATAGTTTGTTTAGAGTGTTTTGTGATTTGGAGGTTTTTGGCCCCTCTTAGGCCTTGAGAGGACCCATTTTGTGCTATTTTGTGTGAGCTCCGAGACCTTGGTGTTTGGGCCTCCTCACTACTGAAATCTTGAGGGATTTCAGAGGTGAGGATGGTGCCTTGAGGTCCCAAGAAGGAGAGGGTCACCCCCTCTTCTTGTTGTCCTTGAAAAGGACCATTTTTGGCCTCTTGAGGGAGCACCTAGCTTAGGCTCTTGTTGACCATGCCTTGGCTGTTATTTGTGCTTATTATGTCATAATATTCCTCTGTTTTTAGTTGGTTTTGGTACACCATCCATGCTTAGCATACCTACCTTGTAATGCCATGTTTAGGCCATAACATGCCTTAGGTTGTAAACCATTGTTCTAGCATGTTTTAGGCCTAGCTTTGTGAAGCTTTTGTGCTTATTTTGCTATGTTTGAGGTCTGTCCATAGTTGTTTGGGTTGACTTTGGCATGCTTAGTATAGCCCCTTTGCATTTTTGGTTTGTTGGCCTTAAGTGTGTGAGTGTGTAGCATGCATTACTTGCCTTATTTTGATGGTTTGGCACCGTTTATGGCCTCATTTCAGTCCCCTTTGCATGCTTGTATGCTTGCCTTGGATGCCTCTTTGATGCCTTATGAGCTTGTGTTATATGCTCCATGTTTTGGCCATTGTGCATGCTTTTGAATTTGAGCCGCTTAGATGCCATCTAGGGGTCCTCTTTGCATGGTCTAGGTCTGCCTTGGACCTGTTTTAAGCCCTCTTGGCCTTGTGAGGCTTGGTTGGCTTAACCATGGTTTAAGCCCCCCTTGACTTGCTTCAAATACTTGGGCCATTTGCATGCTAATGTTTAGTCTATCTTGTTTGCTTGGTTTGGCACCACGTTCTTGCATGATTTTCAGAGCTTAATGCATGTCATTTGTCCATGTTTGTACCCTCTTGAGTGTGCTCGAGAATTGCTCTTTAATGCTTAAGTGTTTGTCCTTGTGTGCATGCATGTTTGCATGTCATTTTGCCTTCAATCTTGAGCATGTTGGCCACTGTTTTGGGCCTAGCATAGGGCTGTCCAAATTAGTGTAAGACCATCCTCTTATGTTATTGCATGCATGCCTTGCATATCATCACATATTCACTTCATTTCATCTTGTGTTGCATGCCATACGTAATTGCATTTTGTTACAGTGCTTGAGTTGCATGATATGTTGTTGTATGCTTAGGTTGTAATACATTTGGCATGTATTCTCTCCTTTAGCCACTTAACATGTTGTTGCATGTTTGTGCATTACCCATGTTCATGCTTGCATGCTTAGGTTGTAATACATTTGGCATGTATTCTCTCCTTTAGCCACTTATCATGTTGTTGCATGTTTGTGCATTGCCCATGTTCATGCTTGCATGCTAGTTCACATGATTAGGATTGCATTGCATTGGCATGCATGCTCTACCTCTTGACCAAGTCATGATGGAGGTAGAAGCCTCTTGGTTTGATCGTGTGCATTGCATTTCATTTGACATAAAAATGCATAACTTGGTCTCTTGGCCCATCACGCATTGAAATACGCGATTGATGGTCCAAGAACCAAGGATCATGGCCCTTCGAGTCACTGACATGATAAGGGACATGATTGGTGCATACATTGCTTGAATTGCATTGCCATGCTCTGCCTTGCCCTCTGTTGCTGTCAATTGCAGGTTCTGCAGGAACTTTCTGCCGACCGGCAGTGTCTAGTGCTGACCGGCAATCCTTCCTGGGCCGATAGCTTCACCAACAGCCGGTGATCACACAACACTGCCGGTGGCCATCCTATTCAGCCGGTGGTGTCTCCCAATGTCCAGGGAAGCAATTCTGAGACTTTGGAAGTCTTCAAAGAGGCAGAGCAGGGAAAACAGAGGCAGCCTAGGCATGGCAGTGCACTTCCGAGCAGGACCGAGCACGCATTGCATTAGGCTCTCTTCCCGAGGCAGTTTATCTGTTTTCCCTAGATTAGTTAATTTTCTAACCTAATTAGATGGCCTGTAATATTTAATTAGCTTGTAGGTTAATTATCTGTAATATCTATTTGGTCCCTCAGAGCGAGGGCAAATTTGTAATAAGTGTGGGTGAGTGTGTGCATGTCTTCCAACCCCCACTTCTTTCTCCCTTTTACTTACCTGCTTTGATGGTTAGTAATAGGTCATGTTTAAATTAGCATACTTATGCTATGCATGCGTGCATTCATGCATTTATATTGCATGCACCAGGCTCGGTACATCATGCTAACTGTATTTGTACTTCAATTCCAAATTGAATACGTGCATCAATTGATCACATTTCACATGCCATGTTTAGGTTAGCCGAGCCTACTCTAATTGCATCCTGTATGTGTTGCATTAGTCAATTTGACATGAACTAGGATCATGCATGTGTTGGCTAACTAGTTTATTGTTTTGGCCTGGAGTACTATGTAAGTATTTTCCTGCTTTAGCATATCGCATGCGTGTGAGTGCTATCATGACAGTATGCTTACCATGTGGCTAGATGCTTATGTGATGAACTGTTTGGATGCCTGTGGGTGCAGGTTGGATTGTCTGAGTTGGAAAAACTCGTTGAGATCCGTATTTTAGCCTACTTGCGAGTCGCAAATTCCAAGGTGTTTTTCAAGACAAATGGATATGCAATGCTTATTTCCAAATTAGGCAACCTAGTCTATACTTGTTTGCTGTGCGCATAACATAGTAATTCTAGGCTAATAACTGGAATAAGAACACATAACGTTTTTAAAACTGGATATCACGATTAGTAGAAGTCGGTCTTCGGACCGGGCGAGAGGGGGTGCTCATAGCTGACCTTCCCCGATCGTACCCAAGTTCCCGAGCCGAGGCAACTTTGGTGATGACGGACATGTGGCCTTTGGCACCGAGTCAGGGTTTTCTAAATTCCCCCATTTTAAAATATTTAGGTGGCGACTCTGTATCTGGCAAAGCAGTCCATGTTTGGCACTTCTTTTCAAAAAATCTGTTTCTCAAAACGATTTGCCGGATTTGGACTCTTTGGTTCAGATTAAGAACCGTGACACAAATCGAGTCCGAACTGTAGCGAGGGCCCCCCACGCGGGCGCGTCTACAGTTTCTGGCGACTCTGCTGGGGATATTTAGAGAGCTTGACTCGAACTCGTGATATCCTGTTTTTGATTCCATTCATGTGTCTCTTTGCATTGCATGTGCATTGGTGCGCCTAGGACACCGTGTTTGCCATCTGCCAATCCTGAACGGTTTGCCGGAGGCTTGTCTTGTCAAGGCATGACCATAAGTCTGACCGGTTATGGGCTTTGACAGCATGGGAACACAAACCCCGGTTTACCGGGGCACCCCTTTTCGACCATTCGACCTAGTGCATATTCGGATCCATAGTGACCATTCCAAGCTAGGACAGGCTGCTTACCCGATGTTAGGTTGTTTGAAAACTGCTGCGTGCATAGTGGAACCCTAGCTCCTGACAAAATAGGACAGGGAAACCCTACCCCAACATAGGGGTGTTTTGGATCTTTTTACTTGCTATGTGATTTTAGAGTGTATCTCTACAGGAGCGTACATATCAGTTTGCAAGTTTGAGTATCAGGCCCGAGGGCACCAGTATCAGTGTTGTTGAGAAATCAGTTATCTACGGGTATCAAGCCCAGTTTTGGGGACAGTGATTCTGGGAAACAGTGATCAGTAGTAGAGTGCAGTTGTTCGGCTACACCTGTGATTAATCTGTTTCAGTTCAGAGTATCCAGAGAATTGGTACAAAATAGCTAGTGTTCCCCTTTGATTGAGGTAGGACTTATGACGACGCAGAATTCAGAAGAGATCGTGGTTATGATAGCTGCATTAGATCAAGGGATCACTCTGCAAAGTGAGACCAACATTGATATGTCACATCCACCCAGGTCGCCTGTTGCGCACCCGGTCTGGGCCCCCCAGCTATACCAGGCTCGCGAGCCTACTACATTTGAACTAATGGGGATGATAGGTGATCTCCAGAGGTCTGTGGCGGATCTCACCTACGGAATGTCAGCTTCACCTCCAGCCGCACCATATGTCGGGAGTTTTATACCCCAGGAGCCCCCGTTGTTGGGGCGAATTGTTATTGAACTTAGCCAACCAGAGATGGCCTCTAGCTATGGTAATGACATATCAACATCAACCTAAACCCTCGATCAGGCTGAGGCTAGAGGAAAAGACAAAGTGAAGGCAGATGTCGATCCTATTGAACAACTGCTGCGGGCATTCGAGGCTTTGAAAGCCGGGGGGATGAACAAGCAACAGATATCCGCAGTTGTGGCAAAAACTGTGGAGGATGCTTTCCCCACTCCACCTGAGGGTAGTTCAAGTCAGTCAGAAAATCGGGATAGGCCCCGTCATGCCAGAACAGTTCCTCCTATTCCCAACCCTGCACCGGGAAAGGATCAGAAAGCCAAGGTGGCGCCTGCCGACCCTTTCACTTGTGTGTCTAGTAAGAATGCTCAGACTTCAAAATACCTGCCCCGAGGGCGCAAGGTCTTTCATGCTCTCTACATGCCTCTGTCTAAGGCACTTCAGATCCTTGCCGAGAGGGGACACCTTAAACCCTTAGAGCCTCGGCCTCTCCCGAAGAATCTCCCTGCTACGCATGATGCTGCTCAGTACTGCGTGTACCACCAGCAGACAGGCCATGCTATCGACAATTGTTTCCGCCTCCATCATGAGGTGCAAGATTTGATCGACAACGAGGTTATCCTCCCGCCCACCTCAGCCAAGTCCGTTACCACCCCGTTATTGGATTTTGAGGACACAGATACTGCAAGTATGTAATCAGAAAGTGAACTACCTGCGGGCGGCACTCGGTATATTTTGGATGTGGCATCTGGCACGCATTTTTGAGCATCTGTGAACGCTAGTTTTGTAAATTCTGGCTTGGGTATCGAGTTAGTCTTTTGTTTTGAGTCTATCTCTTTGTCTTGAGTCAGTCTTTTTGCTTAAGGGTCTATCTTGTTGTAGCGAGTCAGTCCCCTTTGTATAGAATACCAGGTGATTCCGGGATTGTTGCCTCGAACGCCGTTTTGTCTTGTAATTACTCGTTTTTGTTTTTGAGTCTGTTTTTGTCGAGGGGCCAGTTATACCAACAAATCTGAATGAAACAGCTGTGGCCATCTCATTTCCATGCTTGCTTTCAGTATAAGTTAATTGTGCCAGAGGACATGAATGGACTGACAGTACATCTCGCCCACTCTCCTGCGCGCCGAACTCATTGCATTAGCCTAAGTTTTTCAAAAACCTTTTCGAACACTGCGGTGAAAACGAAGAGGAAGGAATTCCTCGGGTTTTGCAAAACTTTGATTATTCGAGAGAAAGAAAGGCGTGCTAAGCCCTTAATGAATGAAATCATGCTTGTCAGCGTGAGTACTGGGAAGGACCCTGGCTTGATCCAGATTGGTTCCACACTATCTTCGGCGCGAGCGATTTGTCGCTTTCTTAAAAACTTTTAAAAACAAATGTTTTACGCGGCCCTGTGAAGACCTGTGTAGAACCGCTCGTGAGATTGTGCAGCCTAGGATCGCTCTCAGCCTCAAGATTCAACCCGTCCGTTTCGAACCTTGAACCCGTTCAGAAAGTTCAACGGTCAAACGTCATGCAAGGTCTGTATGGCGAGATCAGAAGCAACCCTCGAATAAGAGGCACCAAAGTCGAATCAAAAGAGTAGATCTCACCAGAAGAAGCTCGTGGAGTAGCCATGATGGATTCTCCTACAAATCATTGCAACAGTCATTCTCCTAGATATAGAGTGGCTTCAACTTCAAAAACCATTTGGCATGGACTTGCTACACTTTTACCCTTTGAGAGGCTCGCTGGGCCGAAAACCCGGAAGGGCGACCCAGGCAAAAGTTAGAGCAGGAGAAAAATACAAAAAAGCAAAAATACAAAAAAAGAAAAGAAAAGAAAAGAAAAGAAAAGAAAAAATGGGAAAAAGAAAAGAAGAAGAAATGAACAAAAGAAAATGAAAAGAAGCTCGAAAGGTCGAAAACCCGCATCGGGCACCTTGGCAAAAGTTAGAGCCTGAAAAGTGAAGGTTAAAATACCCGAGTGTACCTTAACCGGAACTACGTAAGGCTTCATTCCCATGTTTGGGATACGTAGGCAACTTCATTCTGAAGTCCAGCCCCCAACGCTTTCATAGCGTCTCGGTCCGTGCAATGGTTTTGATTTCATCCCAAAGTCCAGTCGCCAACACTTTCAAAGTGACTGTGTCCATATATTGGTTTTGACCATCTTCGTCTTCTCTGTGTCTGAGGGAGTTCGGTCGTGATCATCACTAGTGAGGACTGTTTACAATATGCTGCGACATCATCCAAACAAGGGGCAACTTTCCGTTGCCATGAGTCGCCGTTCAAACCAGGGGCAACTTTCCGTTGCCGTGCAGCGTCTTTCAAGCAAGGGGCAATTTTCCATTGCCTCCGATCCGAGGTTGCATATCTCAAAGAGTAAGTTCCATGCTCGTTGAGCATTAGCCGTTTGCAAAAATAGTTTTTGAAAATTTTTACTAAGGTTGACTATTTTCTCGAAAACTATTCCATTTTCCAAAACTGGACCACTTTCTTGGACCCAAAAAGGAAAATTTTCAGTGCTTACAGCCCGACTCGCATGGTTTTCAAATAAAAAATTGAACAAGTACGTTAATCCGACTGTCATCCTGGTCAAAATTGTTTTAGTAGAAAGCAAAACAAAAAAATGGTCAAAATGATAAACTGGGGGCACAGTTGAGTTAGGTGTTCTTTCTTTCCCCCATCGTCAACATACTTGCCAGGAGGGCACTCTACCCACCAGAAGAAATAGCTGTGAGCTAACGGTGTTGAGCATGAACCCACAACTTCCTATTCATTCATCAATCACCCCGGGGAGGGATAAAAAATGAGAGAATAAAGAATAGAGAGGTGTAAGTTGAGAGAAAAAGTGAGCCAAAGGGTTTTTGAGAGAAAAACCGAGCCTGAGCGTCGAGTGATGTGAGAATCACAAATCAAAAAGGGTGGCAAATTTACTCGGAGGAGTCGGCCCCTCGAGATTTGAGGTCTCTCAGTTTATAAGCACGCTCGTGTGTCGTGCCTTTTTGATTTGTCAGTCTCGCCTTTTGTTTTTAGTCTTTCCCGAGCGTGTCTCATTGTGTTTAGGTCGTGTACCTTTGTTGAGTCCTTTTCCCCTGTATCCAGTTGTAGGCTCGATACCCCGGTTAAGAAAACCCCTCTTCCGAAAGTTAATCGTTTATGCTCAGAGTGCTGTGCCATTCTCTACATTTGGGCAAACCAAAAGAAGGAAGAGAAAAGTTGGGGCATCCGAGCATGTTTCAACCCTAGTCGGTTTCACCTTTGAAGGCCGTCTTGTCAGATTGGGCTGTTTTGTTTAAAGTTTGCCGTGTGCAGAATAAACCAAGTGTTGGGTTATGGGTTGTATGCAGATTAATCCTCAGCAGAGTATGGGCCGTGTGTTCAGGTTAAGCAATGGTTTGTATGGGTTGCTTTGCGGTTACTTGGTTTGGTTATCTTTGTTATTACAATGCAAGTGTTTAACATTCAGACCACAGATCAATTCCATTTACATTGAGGTGTAACATGATGCAATACATGAGATATGTAAATGTAACACTTTTTTAAGATAAAAAGTTCGTTTCATTTCATAATCTTTTTCAAGTACAAAGTTTTGAGTAAAACAAAAATCTGCCCACGGTAGTACAAGGTAATTTAACTACTAGCAAAGAAAAAAAAAGAAGAAAGAAAAAAGAAAAAAGTACAAAAGGAAGAAAAGCAGCAATCTGGGTCATCATCAGTAGTTTCGGGCTCGGGGATCTGCCCTCGCCCTCTTCCTGGACGAAGGTCCAGGGGCATCGTCATCAGCATCGCCGTCTGAGCCTGAGTCTGAGTCGTCTCTAGCATCCTCAGATGGCCCGGCCTCTGCATCTGCCTCAGACTCATCATCGTCATCATCATCATTATCAGGGGTCGGCGCCCGAGAACTACTCCCGACATGAGTACGCCCTCCCCCGGTACGGGGACGTGCAGTGTCTCCACGCCCTCCTTGAGCAGGAATAGAAGGCCCAGCTGGAGCACCGCCCACCAGAGGGATCTGGAAGGGAGGCTGAAAATCACAAAGGGGGAGCACCACCCACCGGAGGAATCTGGAAGGGAGGCTGAAAAGCACGAAAGGCAAATACATCAGAATACTGTGAGCAGTTTATCAGTGCAGGATGCAGTGTACGAGTACAGTATGTGAATGCCGTGAGCAGTTTATCAGTGCAGAATGCAGTGTACGAGTACAGTGTGAGAATGCCGCGAGCAGTGTATCAGTGCAGAATGCAGTATACAGTGTGTGAATGTCGTGGGCAGCTTATCATTGCAGAGTACAGTGTATAAATGTAGTGTATGCAGTATATCAGATGCTGTGAGATCAGTGTGTCAGGTGTTGTGTCGTGCTTCAGATTACGTGAAGCGGTGTGTGAATGGTTTAAGGCCATTGTCAGAAGAACATACCTGAATACTATAAAAGGCAAGGAGCTCAAAGGTCCGCTGCAGCATCCCCATCATGGAGGCATTCAACTCCACGGATTGCCGGGTGTACCCGGAGGACGCCTGCAAGAGTATAAGATATATCAGTATTCCGCGGAATATCAAATAAACTGAAATGAAATGCTGGATGCAAGATGCAAAATGAAGTAATACATACCGGAGGCAAGTCGGGGATGCCGGCTAACTCATGACCAGCCGGGGGAGGAGCAAAGGGGATCTGGTAGGTCGCCCCATCCTGCCCTCTATATGACAGTACAGTGGGCAGGGCGAGCCAGCCAGTCCCCCGTCCCCCCCGAGCTCCGCTCCTGCTATGCACTCGAGCCCTCCTCGATGTGCCCGCTCCAGCCCCAGCTCCCACTGGCCTCTCCCCCTCAGCCCGGCCACCACCGCTCAAGGGTCGCATAATGTAGGTCCAGACGTACTCTGCGTAGTTGCCCTTGCCTCTGTGATGCTCTGTTCCCCAGCCGACGGTGTAGTCCCTCATCTCCTGGGCGGCGAACCTCTCTGTATCTCTCATGTGGGCAGGAGGCGGACCCGGCACTATCTGCTCCGGTAAACCTAGGGTCTGACGCAAGAAACACTCGCCCAGGTACCAAGCCCGACAGACCGGGCCCTCCAACAAGATCCGACAACGGGCAGTCTCCCCTACGCCCTCATAGTGATCCCTCACCACGGCCGGCAACGGAGCCCAGGGCTGCCAGGTGATCTGAAAATAATATGCAGTTTGTTATCTATCTGTTATTGAAAACATACGGTGCGAAGCAAAGCCAAAAAATAAACTCTAAAGTTGAACATACCTCCGCGGCGGTGATGGTGTCGAAGTATCGGCGGAAGAAAATAAGAGACTCCCGTGGTCTCTGCACGCATCGCACATCGAAGCGATGAGAGAAGGGGACGCTGAGTGGGATGTCCTCATCGGGTACTGGAGCAAGCCTAGGAAAGTAGGCATACACCCACAACTGTAGAACAGATATCAGTATGACTATCAGATAAGGCAGAATACAGAATAAAGCAAAATAGCATAACCGTGTGTTGTGCAGCGTATTGTGCAGAGTGTACAATGTGTGCAGTATACAGTCAGTGTAAAGCAGAGTATATGTGTGCCGGGTGTGTAGTGTACAGTCAGTGCAGGGCAGTGTACAGTATATGTGCAGTGTACAGAATACAGATAGCAGAAGGCAGGAATGTAAAATGGGAAGAAGACGTACCTCCCAAGCTCGCCAGTAGGCACCAAGGAGCTGTCCGCTGAGGCGGGAAGAAGAGCTCATATAACCATACAATGTGGCCAGGCCTGCGCCACCCCAGTCATAATGGCGGATCCGCCTGACGTCCACTAGCGCGCTCAACAGGCATAAGGGCACGGTGTTCGCCCAATCGGCAAAAAGGGTTGTCCCAAAAAGGAACATGATGAAGCCCCGCGCGTACTGGTCCACCTCCTCCGGGGACATCTGCGCCTCCTCTGCCAAGGCCGGCTGGACCCGAAAGTGGCTCTCGAACCAGGAATACCTGACGAACCCCGCTCGAGCGAGGGCAGGCTGAGTGCCGAGCAGGTACAGCTGGGTAGCGTCCCACTCATCCATATCCGTGTCGAAGGGGATCGGATCACCCCCTACCCCAATGCCAGTAAGCATCGAGAAGTCGTAAGGGGTCATCGTCATGTCCCCTGCGACGGAGAAGTGGAAAGAGTTGGTGGTATCCCACCACCTCTCCACTAAAGCAGCAAGCAAGGGCCTGCAGGTAGTCAGTCGAGAGAGCCCCCTACAGAAGATGCCAAAACCGGCCTCGTCGACGATGTCACGAACCGCGTCTGGCAGCTCTAGGTACCAGTCCCGAGCAACAGTGTTCCCATACCCGCGGATGGTATGGGAATCCCCCTGTAATCAAAACAACAATTGCAAGGCAATATTCAAAATACAGTTCTAAGAAGCATACAGTGAACTACAACGTGTGATGTGTCAGCGTGTTTGGGTGGTTCAGGGCAGATGTAGCATGCGTGCAAGTTTTAACAGATTCAAACAAATACCGGGTGCCGGTGTGCTTACAGTGAACTACAACGTGTGATGTGTCAGCGTGTTTGGGTGGTTCAGGACAAATACGGCATGCGTGCATATTTTCAGACTCAAGCCAATACCGGGTACCAGTGTGTACGCAGTGAAATATAGTGTGCGCCGTGTGTTTGGGTGATTCAAAGCCAGTGCAGTGTGTGTGCATGTGTCAGTCTCAAACAGATATCAGTCGCACGTATGTTTACAATCAACCACAGTATACAGTATATCAGAATTAAGCAGTTAAAGAGCATAACCAGCTACGGCAGTTTTGCATCCTACATTGCAGAAAGTAAAGCAGAGAAAGAAAGTTACCTCGGAAGCGCCGAAGGACAGGTGGGAGGTAGGCTCACGCAGTAGTAGCTCGGGTGGCACGTGCCTATCAAAGCTCCTGAACTGGCGTAGTCCGTCAGGAAGCATCACGTGAACCGCGGGCCTGTAGGTCTCTGGATCGAACGGCCGGACGCTGAGTGGCAAGGGCTCGGCCTCGGGATCCTTCTCGAGCTCTGGAGGAGCCCCGCCCTGTGGAAGGTCATCCGCCATCTCGAAGAGAATGTGAAAATGGCCGGAAGACGAAAAACCGGGCAAGAAGGTGAAAAGTCAACAAAAAGTCAAACCCCGAGAGGGTCGGAAAAGGCCGAAAAAGCCGTAGTACGGAAAAGGTACGAGTATCGAGGAAAACTCGAGGGAAACAAGCCCCGAGTGGCAGAAATCAAAAAACAAACACCGAAACGAAGTTTCGTTCGATTGAAAATGTCCAAAACGCGAAGGAGATCGCGAATTGAACAACGAAATAGGAGCTAGAACGCAAGAAAACGAGGAGATCGAAGGACGAAAACACTCTAGAGAGAGAGAGACAATTTTCGAGCAAGAGGATGTGAGAAATATAGGGCTAGAGGCCCCATATTTAAAGACCCATGGCTGAAATGTCAAAACTGCCCCGAACAGGGAGTTTTTGCCGGTCGGCCACACTCTTTGCCGGTCGGCAATATATTGTGCCGATGGAATTTTATAAAGGCCGATGGACGGTCGGTGATTCATTCTGATGGCCGGTGGGCATCCGATGGCCTCCTAAAATGGTTTTTGATCCTCCTACATCCTTGTTTGGGTTATATCTGTGGTTCAGGGCCTTCATTGCTCAAAACAGTGCAAAATAGTGCATTTCCGACGCTCAACCGGCCTCCGTTTTGACCTCGGGTTGTGTCTTCTGTGCGTGGCACTCGAATTCGTGCGAGGTGTATCCTTTTCGTATCCTTTTGGCTTTTACAAAACTCAAAAGTTGCCCCATGCGTATCGCATATCAATCGCACTGTCTTGTGTGCTCGCGTTGTCTGAAACGCATCGCGCGGTTTTGCGCATCTCATTGCATTTTTGCATGTTTGCATGTTTGTTCAAATTCATTACTTGCGTAGACCGCATGTTTTGCTTGCGTAGACCGCATGTTTGTTCAAATTCATTACTTGCGTAGACCGCATGTTTTGCCTACGTAGACCGCATGTTTGTAATCAATTTCATTACCTGCGTAGACCGCATGTTTTGCTTGCGTAGACCGCATGTTTGTTCAAATTCATTTATTGCATAGACCGCATGTTTTGCTTGCGTCGACCGCATGTTTGTTCAAATTCATTACTTGCGTAGACCGCATGTTTTGCCTGCGTTGACCGCATGTCCGCAATCATTTCATTACTTGCGTAGACCGCATGTTTTGCTTGCGTGGACCGCATGTTCGTAATCATTTCCTTTCTTGCGTAGACCGCATGTTTGTTCAAATTCATTACTTGCGTAGACCGCATGTTTTGCTTGCATAGACCGCATGTTTTTTCAAATTCATTACTTGCGTAGACCGCATGTTTTGCTTGCGTAGACCGCATGCTTGTTCAATTTCATTACTTGCGTAGACCGCATGTTTTGCTTGCGTAGACCGCATGTTTGTAATCAATTCATTACTTGCGTAGACCGCATGTTTTACTTGCATAGACCGCATGTTTTCCTTGCGTAGACCGCATAATTCACTTGCGTAGACCGCATATTTGTAATCAATTCCATTACTTGCGTAGACCGCATGCTTATGACCAGTTTCGTTGCCTGCGTAGACCGCGTTCTCCACTTACATGTCTATGCTTTCACAGCATTGTTATGCTCCCCACTTGCTTTGCGTTGTCACACATTTTCAAATACATTAATATGCATATTGTTAATAACATCGTACCTGTTAAGTTTGTTTCCTTTACAGGCACGATATTGTATGTACGGTTCATTTAAGGCTGGTGCAACCAGACGAACCGCACAGGTATTTGACGGTCTAAGAGACCTTAAATCCTTGGAAGGTGCAAGACCTTTGGCTCATTGATGTGCACAGTTCGTTTGCATTGTCATGCATGTCTTAAGCCGTACGTTATTGCACATTTCAAGTTCACTTGCATTGTTATGCATTTCTTGTGCAATATATACGGTCTAGGAGACCTTAAATCCTTGGAAGGTGCAAGACCTTTAGTGCATTGATGTGCACAGTTCGTTCGCATTGTCGTGCATCTCAAAAGCCGCGTGTTGTCGCGCATTCCGTGCAACATGCATTTCATGCGTCATTTTCATCCCAAAAACAAAAACGAAAACAAAAAAATATAATTGCATTGTCATGCATCATCGTAAATAGTTGCATTGTTATGCATCATTGCATGTAGTGTACATTGCATTGTAGTTTGCATGCATTTATTGCATCACTTCCATCTATGGCTCGCGTCCTTCCATGATTGAGCTTGGTCTGGTATGTGCCCATACTTTTCACGTCGAAACATAGTTCAGTGAACCGTTCTATGTTAGCCACGGCTTGTTTGTGTACATGCCTTTCCTAAGCAAGATTTGGTTTGGCCCGCGTGCCATATCCATTGCATTGTAGTTTGCATGCGTTCATTACATCACCTCCGCCTATGGCTTGCACCTTTCCATGTTGAGCTTGGTCTGGTATGTGCCCATACTTTTCACGTCGAAACATAGTTCAGTGAACCGTTCTATGTTAGCCACGGCTTGTTTGTGTACATGCCTTTCCTA
>NW_021025058.1:844894-867727 GCF_004153795.1 Camellia sinensis
GCCTTATAAACCCTTTCAAAACTTCCCACCAAATCAATGTGGGACAAGCCTTATTCAAACCTTTAATGATTTTTCACCAAAACTCCATTTCCATGGAGCGTACTTTGGCTTCAATTTTCCATTTACTCGGTAATGGTTTTGAGCAATCAAATATACCACATGAATCACAACGTGGCATAGAACGCGTTATCACTTTGACCCGTGAAAATCGACGCACGGGGCCCACCTAAAAAATAGACCAAACTTAGGAAAAAATTCTGGTTTTACCCAGAATTTTATAACCATTTCCAACAAAAATTATGATCCCCACTCTTTTCACCAGTTAAAATACACCTGCAACATTCCGTGATCGTGTTCTAGAACCACTAAATAACTTCTTCATTTCAAGACTACTCAACGGTAACCTAATTTCCTACCACCGATAATTGCCCTAATTTTTATAGAAAATTGTTGAAAAATCCAAACTAGGGAGAGTATAAGGTATTAGGTTCAGTGGATATTTTTTTGTTGATGAGAGGTCCACTCTGTGTAAAATAATTTGGTGAAGTCATTTCATTGTTTTAAAGGACATTTTTTTTTCAATTTTACCCTTATCTATCTGTTGAAATTTTTTATTCTATCTGTTGAAATTTTTATTCTATTTGTTTAAAATTTGTCTGCGTGAAATTCAATTTTTCCTATTTGTTAAATTTTTATTCTATTTGTTTAAACTCTGTCGGTGGGTTTCTCTCTCTATCTTTTAGTTTAATTTTTTGACTATCTGTTCAAATATTTTCTTATTTGTTAAATTTTTTTTCCTTATCTATTGAAACTATATGTTGGATTATTTTATCTATTTTATTTTTTTATCTATTAAAATAAATTTTGAATTTTTTTATCTGTTAAAAACATGTTTGATCTATTAAAAGCCTTTACCTCTTGATATCTTCTGTAATACATTTTGTGGTTTGTCACGCCCCAATATTTATAACCTATTTTATAATTACCAAACCATAATTATTATCTAATTTCATAATAAGTACATATCTTTGTCATAAGATCCTCATAGGATTACATACATCAAATTACAGTATATGTACAACAAATAAGAGATAAATACATCAAAATTGCCCTAAGGACTTACATATTTCAAGGCAAAGACCTTGATTTCAAGCAAGACAAAATCCTATCCTGGACAAATAAGCTCTATAGCTATCATCATGTAATCATCAAGGAAGCTCCTGTGCCCCAATAAGATCTCCACAATTCTTCGATGGAATGAAGGCATGTCATCGTCACTTGAAAATTTGGATATCCAGCCCATAAAAGAGGAGTGAGATTTTACGCCCAGTAAGAAATAAACTTAACACAATATAAAAATGTTCATTATGATTATGGTCATGCAATGCAATGTCATGCACAACACTCTTGATTTCGTTGGAAAACCAATGCTCAATGCATACTTTTAAACCCTTGTTTGACTCAAACCCTTAAACCCTTACCATACCTGAGACATTCTCTTTCTTCCCTTTTAATAAAAATCCCAATATCTTAAAATACTCCCACATTTACCAACCGTTGAGCACAGAAAAGCAATTGGGCACCTATCACATTTTCCAATAGCACTCCCAAATTTACTGGCTACAGAGCACGAAAGGGCAATTGGGCAGCTATCATATTTTTGATAACCATTTCCATATTTACCGGCTTCACGCACGGAGGGACAATTGGACACCCATTATATTTAGAAAACATTTCTACATTTACTGGCCACCAAGCGCAGAGGTGCAATTAGACACCTAACAATCTATTCAACCATATCTCCTACATTTACCGGCATTAAACACGAAAGGGCAATTGGGCACCTTTCTCTTAAGGACGAAATAATGAATTTTCGGAATGACCAACATCAAATAAGGGTTGTCCTATTTATAGATGTAATGGTGGCTGCAGATTTTGAATTAAACAGGTATGAACCGGGCCCTGTTTGGATGTACAGTAAAACCAAACCAGTTTATTCCGGTTTAATTTGAATTCTGGATTTTATTTTAACAAAATAAAATTAAATTCAAATGTTTTTAGCCCAAAAAGATTAGTATTGGACCGAACAAGCCCAACCCAACCTCACACCACGCGCTTAAGCCCAGCCCGCCCGACCGGACAGACGGCGGCGGCGGCACGCGCGTGTGTGGTGATTTTTGGGTCCAATGGGTCTAGCCCATTTTTCCCATAACCTCTCCCTCTAAAACACTTGGGTACCACTTGGGGCACACCCCAAGTAATAAACCCAAGCCTTATAAACCCATTCAAAACCTCCCAAGGCCAGCAGACAAGCCTTATTCAAACCTTTAAGAATTTTCCACCAAAACTCCATTTTCATGGAGCATACTTGGGCTTCAATTTCTCATTCACTCGGTAATGGTTTGAGCAACCAAATATACCACGTGAATCACAACGCGGCATAGAACGCGTTACCACTTTGACCCGCGAAAATCGACGCACGGGTCCCATCTAAACATTAGACCAAAGTTAGGAAAAAAATCTGTTATAAACCCAGTTTTTTTTTTCCAAACCATTTCCAACAATCCCCCACATGAATGGAATTTGATGACAACGGAAATGCAACAATATGCAGACTTTATCGAAAGAGTATAAGTCGAAAATATCTTGCATCAGGATAGGTAGCTTTCGGCTTTGAACCTTCCCTAGTGACAACCTATCGGACTTACTAGCTAACCAATGGACACGATGCCTTGAATTGTTCAGCCGTTTGTGTAAGCCAAGACAATAAATTTCACACAAAATATCTTCTAACACATCGTGGTTCTCACTATTGTGTTCATTTTGGCCTTGAACGCGCCTAGTTTTCATAAGTGTTTCTAGAAAATTTAGCATTTTCATTCTCATAGAACCGGCCCCAGTTTAATAATGATGATGATGATGATGATGATAAAGAAGCAAATTGCAACAAATAAGTAGAGAGGATAAAGATTTGAACATATGTTTGATTTTTTTTTATTTATTATTTGTTGTTGTTGTTGATGTTGATCATGATGAAAAAGAAGTAGAGAGATTTGAACATATAGAAAAATATATATTTGAACTGATAGGGTTTGGTTTGGCTTGTCATTGTAACAGATATGGTTAGTTTAGCTCAACTAATATGATTTTGTTTAGCTTCATATTTCAACAAATAGAAAATAAAATAAAATAAAAATTGAACAAATAGAATTTAGAAGGGTTACCATTATAACGACTCTTATGTAATAGGCTTTAATCCCATTTCCTTCGATGAACTATACACTAGCTCTTTTGTCAAACCTTTTGTTAACGGATCTGCAATATTCTCTTTAGATTTTATATAATCTATAGAGATTATTCCATTTGACAACACCTGCCTAACGGTATTATGTCGACGACGAATATGTCGTGACTTACCGTTATACATATGATTCTATGCCCTGTCTATTGCAGATCGACTATCACAATGAATGCAAATAGCTGGCACAGGTTTTGGCCACATTGGAATGTCTTCTAAGAAGTGACGAAGCCATTCTGCTTCTTCTCCTACTTTGTCCAAAGCAATGAACTCAGATTCCATTGTGGATCGTACGATGCAAGTTTGTTTCGTGGATTTCCAAGAAACAGCAGCGCCTCCTAGAGTAAAGACATATCCACTTGTGGATTTTGAATCTTTAGTATTCGATATCCAATTTGCATCACAATAACCTTCAAGTACTGCTGGATATCGAGTAAAGTTCAAACCATGATCACGGGTGAATCTTAGATATCTAAGAACCCGAATGATCGCTTTCTAATAGTCTTCTCCGGGGTTACTAGTGTACCTACTCAATTTACTGATAGTATAAGCTATATCAAGACGAGTACAATTCATTAGGTACATCAGGCTTCCAATGATTTGAGAGTATTTTAACTAAGACACTGCATCACTTTTATTTTTCGATATATAAAGATTGACGTCTACAGGTGTTCTAGCTAAATTCATATCATTCTTGATAAATTTACCAAGAATTTTCTCAATATAATGTGATTGAGATAATGCATATCCGTCAGATGTTTTAGTAATTTTCATTCCTAATATAACATCTGCGACCCCCATATCTTTCATATCAAATCTTTTGTTAAGCATCTGCTTAGTTGATTTGATCATGTTTTGACTGCTTTTAATGATAAGCATGTCATCCACATAAAGACAAACTATGACATATCCTTGGTCAGTGTTTTTAACATTGACGCATTTGTCACATTCGTTTATCTTAAACCCATTAGTAAGCATTGCATGATCAAATTTTTCATGTCATTGCTTAGGTGCTTGTTTTAATCCATAAAGGGATTTTACAAGTCGACAAACTTTCTTTTCTTGTCCTGATACTACAAACCCTTCGGGTTGTTCCATATAGATCTCTTCATTTAGATCACCGTTTAAGAAAGCTGTCTTAACATCCATTTGATGTATTTCTAAATTAAACAACACTGCTATAGAAATAAGCATGCGAATGGATGTTATTCTTGTCACAGGAGAATATGTGTCAAAATAGTCCAAACCTTTCTTTTGTCTATAACCTTTAACTACAAGTCTTGCTTTATACTTGTCAATTGAACCATCTGCTTTCATTTTTCTCTTGAATATCAATTTATATCCAAGAGGTTTAGAACTTGGTGGAAGATCCACCAATTCTCAAGTATGATTTTGCATAATGGATTCAATTTCATTATTGACAGCCTCTTTCCACAAAGGTGCTTCAGGACCTGTCATTGCTGCCTTAAAGCTTTGAGGTTCATTTTCTAACAAGTATGTCAGAAAATCTGGACCAAAGGATTTTGATGTTCTCGCTCTCTTACTTCGTCTTGGTTCATCATCAATTAAATCCTGTTGGTTGAGACCATTACTACTCTCTTGTGTTTGATTGTCATTAGTCTCTTGACTTTGTGTACAACCATAAGTTCTTTTTTGTGAACTTAATTCCTGTCCTTTCTTGTAATGAAAGACATGTTCAAAAAATACAGCATTCCTTGACTCTATAATAGTGTTCACATTTATATCAGATATTTCTGATTTATAAGTCAGAAGCCGATATGCACTACTATTCTGAGCATAACCAATAAACACACAATCTACTGTTTTTGGTCCAATCTTAGTCTTTTTAGGAACAGGAACTTCAAATTTTGCCAAACACCCCCATACTTTTAAGTAGTTGTAGGAAGACGGTCGACTTTTCCACAATTCATAAGGAGTGCTGTTGGTTTTCTTGTGGGGTATTCTATTAAGAACATAATTAGCAGACAATATTGCTTCCCCCCACAAGTTCTGTGGTAAGCCTAAACTTAGTAACATGGCATTCATCATTTCTTTGAGGGTTCTATTATTCCTTTCAGCAATTCCATTTTGCTGTGGAGAATAAGGGACTGTAGTTTGGTGAATAATACCATGTTGTGCACAAAATTCATTTAATGGTGCATCATATTCACCACCCCTATCACTTCTAACCATTTTAATGGTTTTACCAAGTTGATTTTCAACTTCTGTTTTGTAGAGTTTAAACATTTCTAAGGCTTCATCTTTACTTCTAAGTAAATAAACATAACAATATCTTGTGCAATCATCAATAAATGTTATGAAATACTTTTTTCCTCCTCTAGTTTGAATAAATGTTAGATCACATACATCAGTATGAATTAATTCTAGAGGTTCGGTTTTCCTTTCAACCGATTTAAACGGAGCCTTAGTTAGTTTCGCTTCTACACAAATTTCACATTTATGATTAGGATTAATTTCAAACTTTGGTATATAATCTAAACCAATTAATCTACGCAAAGCATCAAAATTCACATGTCCTAATCTACCATGCCATAAATTTGACTCAAGAATATAAACAAAAGATGTGTTATTCTTATTCATAGCAACTTTCAGTACAATTGTCATTACATTCAACTTAAAGAGACCATCACTCATGTATCCCTTACCAACATACATACCACTCTTTGTTAATACAAATTTATTAGACTAAAAAACAAGCTTAAAACCATTTTTACTTAACAAAGACCCAGAAACTAAATTCTTCCGGATGTCAAGTACATGGAGTATGTTGTTGAGGGTTAGTTCTTTCCCTGATGTCATCTTCAAGATCACTTTCCCTTGTCCAGCCACAGTAAAAGTAGAAGAATTTCTCATAAAAAGTTGTTCACCATTTGCAGCCTCATTGTAGGTAGTGAACATCTTCTTGTTCGTACAAATGTGACGAGTTGCTCCAGTGTCAACCCACCACTCTTTGGGATTTCCAACCAAGTTAGCCTCAGACACCATAGCAGAGAGGTTGATGTCATTCACACCGTCAGAGATGTAATCCAATTCTGTTACATTGGTGGTCTTCTTACTTGTACTTCCATGATCCTTCTTAGGGCAGCGGCAGTCAGAAGCTCGATGTTCAGTCTTGCCACAGTTATAGCATTTTCCTTTGAACTTCTTGTTGCCATTGTTGTCGCCTTGTTTAGGACCATCTCCAGTAAACTTTCTCTTTTTGTTATGTGATTTATGAACTTGTTCAACCACATTAGCCTTGGACTCAATGGGATTTTTCCCATTCCTCTTTTTAGCCTTTTGGTTATCTTCCTCAATTCTTAATCTTACAATCAACTCATCCATGGTCATCTCTTTGCGTTTATGTTTTAAATAAGTTTTGAAATCTTTCTAAGCCGGTGGTAATTTTTCCACTAAAGCAACGACTTGGAAAGACTCGCTAAGAGAAATACATTCTGAATGAATATCATGCAAAATTATTTAAAAACTTTGAACTTGAGATATTACCGTTTGGGAGTCTACCATAACAAAGTCCAGAAACTTACCGACGACAAATTTCTTCGTGCCGGCATCCTCTGTCTTGTATTTCTTCTCCAAAGAATCCCACAATTCTTTTACTGACTTCAAAGGACTGTATACACTATACAGCATGTTGTCAAGGCCATTGAGGATGTAGTTTCTACACAGGAAATCTGAATGTTTCCAAGCATCTACAGCGGTAACAACTTGCCGATCACTTTCACCCTCTTTAAGTGCTGGAGCCTCTTCATGGAGAAACCGGGCCAAATTAAGAGTTGTAAGATAGAACAGCATCTTCTGCTGTCATCTCTTAAACTCGATACCGTTAAATTTTTTCGATTTTTCTCCATGATTGATTGGTACATGAACATGGTTCTGAATAGGGACCGATGTAGGTGTAACAATAGGAGTACCACTGCCAGATGCAGTTTCAGTTGTAGTAGCAATCAATTCATCCATAGTCATCTCTTTGCGTTTATGTTTTAAATAATTTTTGAAATCTTTCCAAGCCGGTGGTAACTTTTCCACTAAAGCAGCGACTTGGAATGACTCGCTAAGAGACATACCTTCTGAATGAATATCATGCAAAATTATTTGAAAACTTTGAACTTGAGATATTACCGTTTGGGAGTCTACCATAACAAAGTCCAGAAATTTACCGACGACAAATTTCTTCGTGCCGGCATCCTCTGTCTTGTATTTCTTCTCCAAAGAATCCCACAATTCTTTTGCTGACTTCAAAGGACTGTATACATTATACAGCATGTTGTCAAGGCCATTGAGGATGTAGTTTCTACACAGGAAATCTGAATGTTTCCAAGCATCTACAGCGGTAACAACTTGCCGATCACTTTCACCCTCTTTAAGTGCTGGAGCCTCTTCATGGAGAAACCGGGCCAAATTAAGAGTTGTAAGATAGAACAGCATCTTCTGCTGCCATCTCTTAAACTCGGTACCGTTAAATTTTCCCGATATTTCTCCATGATTGATTGGTACATGTACATGGTTCTGGATAGGGACCGGTGTTGGTGTAACAATAGGAGTACCACTACCAGATGCAGTTTCAGTTGCAGTAGCCATAATCTCTTATTGGAACATTTTCAGAGCAATGAAAAGAATGGAAAGTTTAAGTTTTGTGGAGAAGAAGACTTCTTGTTTTTTCTTCTCCATTGCTTTGATTGAGTGCCAGAGGAAGTGGGAGGCATAATCACAAGTACTTGAAGCCTTTTATGGTTTCTAGCTTGCTCCGGGGGTAGTTCTGGCATTTTAGGGAGATTTTACGTCTAGAGAAACTTTCATCTGCTATTTGATCAATCAATGGTATGATATGGGATCGCTTATCCCAAAATTTCTGTCCATGTCTAAATGCATTTCTCAATAGTAATTTAAATTTTTTTGGACAAATGAAACTTACCTCCTTTGAGATTTAAAAAAATATATAGGTAATCTTATAATTTTGGCATAACTATATTAGTCTCTTTTAAAGTTTTAATTCATATAACAGTTACATTCATTTTCATCAGTTATTTGCTAGTTGTATGAATAAAAAAAAATATTATCTTTTTGTAATTAAAATGCATATTTATCATTGTTTATTTCATTTTTTACTGCATCATCTGCATTAGTTTCAGTTGCTTTAGCCAACTAAAAGGAAAATCAATGTAATTATGTTAAAAATATAGAACAAACAATATTTTCTCTAAATTTCAAAAGATATGAGTGCAATTTATCCATTCTTTTTATATTTAGAAATTATTAGTTGCAGTTGAAATATAAATTGAGAACACGAGATAGGTGATAGAGATTTTTGGAAAGAAAATCTCTTGGTTGATTATATAATGGGCAAAATGTTGGTAATTTTTTATAACAATACTAGAAAAATATATAGAATAAAATTTAATAGAAATGACAAAATAATAATTATTATTTTTTTATCAAAGAATGATCTGTTGGTAATTTCTTTTTTATTAAAAAAAATAAATGCGTTGTTGTATTCCATATAAAAGGGATGTGTACAAAACTCTATCTAATTCGCTACAAAACCCCTATGCTCACTGTTTATATACACACTTAGATACAAGATGAGTTAATGAATTAATAAATCATATAATGTATATTACATAAGTAATTTAAGTTATAACTCACATTGTGTAATTCAAGTAGCTATAGATGCATTGCAGGTACAAGAATGTCATGAGTTTCATGGCTATGAAATAACTACACATATAAAAATATTATGCTCATAATATTGGCATTCCAACCATCTAACTACGAGCAAATATATTAAACAATAGAGTTAAACTTCCTCTTACCATTCTATGAATACAAAAATATTTTGGAATAATTTCCTTAATTACATCAAGACATGAAAGAAATCAAAATTAACACAGCAACAAAAAAAATAGAATCAATAAAAGTTAATATCATTGCAATGCTAAGCTATACTGCCATGTGATAATGCAACATGATCATAAACAAGCACAGTAATAAGACTATTATTCTAGAAAAGCCGAAGCTGTTTTACTAAATTTTTTCCAAAAACAAACTTGTTTCGAGATATTTTATACTGTTGAAAACCTCTTGACTAGACGAATCTCTTAAAATTCTCAAAATACGAATTCTAATGCTTTGATTTTCTCATAATTTAATTAATCAAATTAAATCAAAATTGTTTAACAAACTTGCAATGTAACATACGAAATAAATTCAAAATAATTCTCCACAATAAAGTGAATAATTTAATTTACAAATATGTCCAAAAATATGAAGATCCAAAAATCTCATCCATTCTTAGGTTATCCTGTTCAAAACAAAAATTAGTAGTCCTATTTATTAATTCCAATTTATTTTATTTGTTTGTATTATATATCCTCCTTTTAGCCTTTAGGTAAACTTGTAAAAAAAGTTTAGCTTTAAAACAAACAATTCAAATGAATTAGAAAGAATTTTAAGATATAAAATTCTTATTTTATTTTATTAACTCTGAATAACTCATGCACAACCAACCAAATTACTCATGTAATAACAATTAAATAACAAAAAATAACTTGTACGTGCAAATTACTATAAATAAATAACTCAAAACAATCCAATAATTTTAGGCAATTAAATCAATTTTAATTCCAAGAGTCACTAGAATAAAACTATAATAAAAACTAAATTGTTTTATCAAAACCTATTTATAAAATTCTGTTTTAAGATTGTTGGTAATTTTTCATAATAATACTAGAAAATATATAGAATAAAATTTAATATAAATGACAAAACAATTATTATTTTTTTATATTAAAGACTGAAATACAAAATAAACCACAAATTAAAAATATAGAAATGAATTAGATTACATCATAGAACATATTATAAGACGGATCCACATAGAAATACAAAATAATATATAAGAAATAGTTTAAATCTAAAAGTTTGAAGAACAAAAGATAAAAGATACAAATCAAAGCCTGTGTGATACCACAGTTTTCTTAAAATAGATTCACCGTCTCCCGATGGGTGCTAGAGGTACGTCGGCATTTGTCTCATACGATATGATGGTCGAAACCAGCTCATGCAGAAGCACCTTCTGAATAGTTTCGGCGAACTTGACAATAGCAACACTCTCTCTCTAACAAGAACCAAAGGAGGGATAGCAAAAAACGATAGAAAAAATTTCTTTGGTATAAAAATCATATCCAACATTATTATCTCAAAACACTATCTAATTTTCCATAAAAAAATCTCTCCAAAAATTATTCACGAAGTTGGAGGGGAAAATCTCTATTTATACTTGTAAGGGAGAACCTTAGCCATGAAGGCTAACATTAATAGGGTCATCAAATTGTTATTTACCAAGGCCATCAACTCTAACTATTGGGGTTAGAGTTACAAAGGTTAAAACTCATGGCCATTAATATCGTCATTAACTCCATCATCCAAAGATGAGAGTTACAAAAGTGTAAACATCACATGTGCTTAATATATACAAATAAATATGTATATAATGATATTTGAATAAACCAACTAGATAGGTCACAAAATGGATACGAATGTTGGTATCCAAACCCAATCTCAAACATATGCATAAGCTAAGCCCAACACGACATAGCCCAGCTCAAGCTTAAGACTAAGTCCAAGTCCAAGACCAAACCCAACACATGCACAATTACAAGCCTACACCTAGTCCAAATCAAGACTAAGTCTAAATCTAAACTCAACTTTTATTGATGCCCACTTTACGAAACAATTCTCATTCACAATTTAATGGTTTCGGCTCATTATTTTTATATTGTAATCTTCTCACTTAAGAGAATGCAATCCCACTCGAACCTACCACAAATGGCGGTTGGGTCCTACTTTAATTTCAAATTAAAGTTGCCAAAACTATTATTTTTCAACAATCTCCCATATGAACAAAATTGGCCCAATAAAGAAAAACGGCCAACACTTAACAACAAAGACTTGGAGAGAGAGTACATAGAATAACACTACATTAGAAAATGTAGTTGTTGGCTTTAAACCTTTTGTAGTGAAAGCCTATGAGATTTATTGGCTGACTAGTGAACGTGATATCTTGAACTTTTTTACCATTTGTGTAAATTGAGACAATAGACCTCACAGATGAGTCATTCCAACCACTGTTCTTGTTCTTAGTGGTGTGTCCAATTTGGCCTTGGAACACTAGCCTGGTTCAGTGAGTGTTTTTAAAGAATTCAACCTCGTCGATTCTTAAAGAAGCAGCCCCACTTCGCACTCACATAGGTGACCTACATAAGGTAACTCGCTATACCATTTGTAACTATTCACAACACTTAGGTCATTAAATGCAACAACGTAACCTTCCACCCCACAAGGTATCATTGTATAAAAGAATGGGCAAGAAAACTTATATCTTTAGTGACTCACCCATTACACGTAATTAGATTGTCCCTTTGAACTTAGATTTTGGGATCTCTAGTCAACTATAGCGATCCCGATATTCCCTGTTGTTATTGAACTATAATCCGGACTCGGTTTCGTAGATTTGTTGTTGTTGTCTCATTCTCTTTTCTGTCCCTTACTCTTTTTCTTAGAGTTTTGGGTTGTGTTGGACTTGTTGGGTTATGTTGGTTGTGTTTTAAAACCTAGAATCTTTGCCCAGTTTTTGACCTCTCCGCTCGAGCGGGGACTTCGGAGCTCGAGCGGGAAAATCATCTTCCCAGTATTTCCTCTGTAGTGTTGGACGCTCGAGCATGAGGTTTGACGCTCGAGCGAGAGTTTGTGTGAGACGCTCGAGCGGGGAGTTGGACGCTCGAGCAGGGGCCTGTTCTGCAAAACTTCTGGATGGTTGTATCCGCCGCTCGAGCGGGGTTTTTGGCGCTCGAGCGGGAGTCTGTGAGTGAGGCTCGAGCGGGGGTTTCCACGCTCGAGCGGGGCGACCTGTATAACACACCGAGATTCAGCTTTTTGAATCACTTTTTGATTTCCTTTCTCTCTCTTACTTTTCCGAAAAAGCCATTGGAGAGCACCTCACTCTAAAACCTAACTTCTCTCTTAGGATTGATCTAGCTAGAGTGTTTTCCTCACCTTGGGCCTTTGTAAGAAGTGTGTTGATCGTCGAGGGCTTCGTTGTGATCCAAGAAATTTGGGATTTGGAGCACTTTGATTTCGGGTCATCTTCCCCATTTAAGTTCTCCATTTGAGGTAGGGATTCTCCTTGTTCCTTTTCAATACTCCGTCTATAGATAGACATGTGGTAATTTTTATATTGCATGAAAATTGTACCATGTTGGATTGTTTGAAAATCATGAAATAAACCTAGGGTTGGTTGTGTGGAGAATGGTTTTGGCTTCATTGATTGTTGTCTTGGCTAAAATAAATATAAATTAGCATGTTGTAGTTAAATGAAGAAAAAGCCCTAAATTATTGCTATTGGGAGATAAACTACCATTAGAGAAACTCCAAGATAGGTCACTGCAAATGGTTGCTTATAATCTGTAAAAATACCCTGTTAAAAGGATATGTATATACAAGTTAATATCTGGCTAATGAATAGAAATTATGGATTGTGTGATTTTTAGATAATAAAAAAGCTGTTATGCATAAGAGCAAAATTAATTACGAGGAACAAAATATAAAAACATTGATGGATCAAATATTTAAGGGCAAATTACACTCACCTCACCTCCCTTAAGTTAGGGAAAATACAATTAGCCCTACACTTTTGACATAATTGCATTAGACTCCCTTAACAGTTAAGCCCTTTTTTATTAGTAATTCATTAGTCATATGAATAAAAAATGGAGAAAAAAAATAAAGCACACTTTTACAGTCAATTGAGGACACATGAAACACCACTTTAAATTAATGAGTTCTTGCATATTTATGCCACAAAACAACAGTTCATCAGGGAAAAAAAAGAAAAGTGAAGGATTTTTCAGTACTTAAAGTGCATGCCTTGGGCATATATCAATAGGCTAATTAGAGAAGGGTTATTGAGGGGCCTTGGGAAAATAAAAAAATTCAAAACTCTGTTCAGGCCTCCAACCTCCAATGCATATTTCTTTCTTAGTTCCAACTTCCAATGATTTTCCATCTTATTTTCATGTTAGTTCCAGATAATTCAATTTTTGCCACATGGAATAAAATCTTTCCCTTCTCCATTTGACTGAAAAAAGACTTTCTTTTTTGCAACTAAAATAAGGAAATCTCATTACCTTACAACATGATGGAAGTTGACAGTGCAAGCAAACAACATTTTTAACAATTTAATTTCAGAACAAATCAGCATCCTCCACTAGTTAGATCCAAGCAAACATGTTTTTAAGGGTGAAACTTCTGTTAGCAAGAACCTCTGATTGAGCTGCAAGATTTGGATCTATTTATTTACTGGCCACGGGGCCTCAGTTATGTTGGCGGAATGCCATTGTTGTTAAAGGGTTACACCCTTCTTCTTGTACCTTAAGTGATGTAAGCCCAAGGGCAATTTATTAAGTTAGTTCATGTAATATTTACTTTGCATACGAATGAGAGTATTGTTAATCACTTCTACGGATTGGATGTATGAGTTTATTTCCGCATGTTATCCTTGAAATTGAATTAAGTTAATGAATTTGGTAATGACTTCGAGTAATAAAAAGTGGGGCGTGACAACTTGGTATCAGAGCTAACCGGGTTTGAATACCTTGAGGTCGTGGGAAGTGGTTTTTACCACAGTGGGTTTACTACGTATTGTGAGGACGTTGCATATAGATATCATGAAAGTTAGGACTTATGTGTTGCATTTATGTGAGCATGGGATTTAGTCTCTCGGATAATATTCATGGCCGGTGAGCTTGCTTTGAGGTCCTTTTGGAAACACGCCTGATCAACGTGGTTTCTGATAGGAATTCCTTGAGAGTTTCGGGATGAGTGGCTATCTTTGTGGACTTGATTCGATTATGTGTTTATCTGTCTAAATGATTGTATGCAATAGAGATGTAAATTTTGAGACTAAGTGTGTCTTGTAACTTAACGGTAGTGGAGTGTGCCTTGGAGAAGGCTATTGTGTTTTGCGCTAAGTGTGTTTTGCCTTTGTGCTTAATAGGATGTCTACCAGAGGGAGTAGAGGTCGGACGAGTAGTAGGAGCGCCGGGAGAGGCACAACAGTTCCTTTAGTACCTGCCGTTGCAGCATCGGCTGCCGGCGAGGATGTCGCACGTGAGATTGTGAGAGCAGTGCAGGACGCCCTAGCTCGCATTGAGGGCGGCAGTAGGCATGCTCTCAAGCTTACTAAGGAGTTCTTTCGCTCCAGTCCACCAGAGTTTGTGGGGGAGGCTAAACCGTTGGAGGCAGAGAGTTGGCTAGAGCAGATTACTAAGACTCTTGATATGCTCAGAGTCGAAGATGAGGAGTTGAGGGTTTCTTTGGCGACTTTTCAGTTGAAGAGTGATGCGAGTTATTGGTGGAAGTATGCTAAGAATAATGTGGGTAGTACGTGGGTTGCTTTTACCGAGGCCTTTTTGGCCAAGTATTTCCCTCCTTCTGCTCGGGAAAGGTTGAGGGATCAGTTTTTGGAGTTGCGTCAGGATGATACTCCTGTGGCACAGTTTGAGATGCGGTTTGCTAGCTTGTCGAGGTTTGCTCCAGAATTGGTGGCAACAGAGGAGCGTCGTTGTTTTGAGTTTGAAAGGCGGTTGTGTTTCGATATTCGGGAGAAGGTAGCTGGATCCTTTTGGAAGGATTATTATTATTTAGTTGAGGCAGCGGCCCATGTGGAGGCCATGGTTGTGAGTGATGATGGGGTTAAGGAGGAGACCATTGCGGTAAGTCTTTCGGTTCCTAAATACTCTAGGCTCAGTAAGGAGTGGAGGCGGAAACATGCTCAGTCGGGGGCTGGTTCATTTTCTTCGTCAGGGGTTTCGGACACTTCGGTTGGAAGGCCCGGGGAGGTGCAGGTTTCAGACCAGTCTCAGAGTAGAGGGTCTGGTGGTTGTTTCGTTTGTGGCCAGCAGGGCCATGGTAGACGTTTTTGCCCTTTGCGTGTGAATTCTGCAAGTGTTTCAAAACCTAGTCAAACTCAGTCATACCCGTCCAGTCGGTGGCGTTATCGGTACCAGAAACGGGTGGGCCAGGCTTCGGGAGCCTCGCGAGGGGCGACTTAGTAGGTAGCCCTATAGTATTACCCTGGAGGGGGACGTTTGTGTTGTTGACCGGTAATGTATTATGTGGATGCTTTTGTTGTTGACCGGTGTACTGTTGGATAATGAGGCACCATGTTTATGTATCGCTTATGTACGCATAGTGTTGTTTGTTTAATCCTCAGGTATTAGGGAGTATGTATGGGTTTTAAGCTCTCTTTTATATTGAGAAGTTGTTAATGTGGTCAATGATCCTAATGTTGTTGCTTGCTTGGTACTGTATGATGAGTTAGTTGTGTGACGGCATGTGTGCCTTATTCACTTTAATGATTATTTGTTGAGAACGGGAATCCGTGGGAATATGTGTTAGATGTGGTGGTTTTGAGAGTTGCGGGATGTTGGCAAGGTTATGTATGAATGTTCGTAGGAATGTGAGATTTGTATCCCATGTTAGCGGGAATGGTACCTGTTTGTTGGTTCATGTTTTGGGCTTTGCTAGTTAACGAATCCGTGGTGACCCGATCGGTTGTATAGGGGTAGTATTCGTGTTAGGATTGGTTATCAAATGTTGGGTACGGTTGTGAGTGGAGGCTGGCCGCATTCTTTGGAGGAAAAATAGTTTGTGTTCTAGTAACGAGAATAGCGTTGGTTGAATTATCCTTCGGGATTGGGTAGTCGTAATTAGAGTTGACCTTGTTGGTCTTCGGTTGAGGAGATGAGCAAGCTTGCTATCTAGCCGTGGAGGGTGGTAATTCCCTTAGAAACAGTGTTGATGTGGTTCGATTTTAGGAGATCCGTTGAGATTCCGAAATTGGGGGGGTTTGTGTGGGGAACTCCGTGTTTGGGGTTAGTGGCACTTCAGTATGTGGTTTACTAAGAGTGGTGGTTTGTTGATTTGATTAGTCAGCTGGTGGGTATCGGGTTTTGGGTCGACATCGGTCACCTTGAAGTTAGTCTCATTGTTGTAGACTTTGCATGATGATTAGGCAAACTAAAACTAATCGAGTGAATGTGTCATAGAGTATGACGGTGAATTGAATACATTAATTCTTTGTATTGATTGATTGTGTATATGACCTATGTGTTTATATGCATTGCTTGTGTATGGGAGGAGATGGGGGATGTACTCCATGGTTTAGGGGAAGATGGGGGATGTACCTCTAAACCGGTTAATGGTTAAGGGAAAATGGGGGATGGACCAAGGGATGCAGCTCATATGCTCTCCCATTGTGGTGATGACACAGCTCTTATGCATGTCTAAAGAAGTGTAGATAAAGCTCATATGCTTATCTTTGAAAGTATGATATAGTTTTTATACTTTTGTGTTGATAGTACTGTTGTTATTTCTATTAACTATCATTATAGAAATGTTATGTTCTGTGTTGGTTGTGGTATCACTGTGTGCGTGATGGTTGCTGATAGCGTTATTTCGGAAAGAAATGGAAAACAAAACTTTTCCTAGTGTTTGGGCCACCTAAGGGTGTTGTAGAGAAATTGATTTAATTCAAGGGTTTTGAGGAATTTCAAATGAATGATTTTTGGCAAATAAACGGTGGATGATTGTGTTTTGGATAACACCGTGCTTGTGAAAAATGTTTACAAAACTTTTGAGTTTTGCGTTGAAAGTGCAAGGTTTGTTTTGAAATGTTTCATGAGCAAGAAAATGCTTTCCTTATATTAATGTAATAGATTTGCCTTGATTATCCCTTTATTGGAAATTATGTTGTTGGATAGTGACTTGGCTTGAGGTGCTAGTCGGTTGTTGGTGAATTGTTTCGGAAAAGGTTTGGTTTTGTTGTAGCATTTGTGCCTACAGTGTTGTCGTTTGGAACGTGTTCCCTTGGTTAGTCTCTTCCTTGGTAAGAGTGAATCGAAAGTTTGTAGGGAGAATAGTTTCTTTCCTAGTACTCAGGTGTTGGGTGCTGTGTGATCAGTGGGCCTTGTGCTTTTGGCGTGTTCTAAATTTCGGGGACGAAATTCTTTAAGGGGGGGAGGTTATAGCGATCCCAGTATTCCCTGTTGTTATTGAACTGTAATCCGGACTCGGTTCCGTAGATCTGTTGTTGTTGTCTCATTCTCTTTTCTGTCCCTTACTCTTTATCTTAGAGTTTTGGGTTGTGTTGGAATTGTTGGGTTTTGTTGGTTGTGTTTTAAAACCTAGAATCTTTGCCCAGTTTTTGACCTCTTCGCTCGAGCAGGGGTTTCGGCGCTCGAGCGGGAAAATCACCTTCCCAGTATTTCCTCTGTAGTGTTGGACGCTCGAGCGTGAGGTTTAATTACCAAACTAGCGCCAAAGTACGCGTGAATGCACTCGAGCTAGGAAACGGACGCTCGAGCATCAAAACATCCCTCACAGAACTGTAAAACATGGCACAAAATGCTGCAAGACAGAAATCTACGCTCGATCGTGAGATTTGACACTCGAGCGAGGACAGAACACCACCAAACCTTCTTTTTTTTTTTAAATAAAAAACAACTCAACTGAAAAAAAAATGTCCTGTAAACAGCGAGAAGTATAATTGAAAGACTGTAACACTCATATAAGATTATCCATCAACCATGAATCCTGTCTTCTCCTTTTGAGTTCTCCATTTGAGGTAGGGATTCTCCTTGTTCTTTTTTAATACTCCGTCTATAGATAGACATGTGGTAATTTTTGTATTGCATGAAAATTGTATCATGTTGGATTTGTTTGAAAATCATGAAATAAACCTAGGGTTGGTTGTGTGGAGAATGGTTTTGGCTTCATTGATTGTTGTCTTGGCTAATTAAAATATAAATTAGCATGTTGTAGTTAAATGAAGAAAAGCCCTAAATTATATTTTGGTTGGGTAAATTAAAATTGGGGTTTGTTGACCATTGTGTGTAAATCTCTTTTGTCAAAATGAGTGTGGTAAGGGTGTTAATGCCTAAGGGATTAACCATGGCTTTGGAGTTGATTTTATGGAAACAAGATTAGTGGAGTTTGTTTTGTGATAACAAAAAGGAAATGGAATCGTTTTTGTGAAAATGAGGGAATTGTTTTCGAAATAAGTTTGAGAATTGGATTGTTGTGTCTTGAGTGTTGAACACACATGTAGAAGTTGTTTCTTTAACTACCATGTTAATATTGTTGTTGGGTTTGTGATTCATGATATTTGAGTCTGTTAATAGATGTACTATATATATTTGCATCTAGAGGTTTTGTCCTTGGTCATCGGTGGAGGATGACATGGTTGTGTAGAATTGTCGTGTATGCATTATACCATTGTTAATGGAACATCGTATGTGATGAATTATTGAGATACATTATATATGTATGCTTGCTTGGGAAGAGGTAGTTATGTGTTCATATACTTTAACATATTGTTTGTATCTGGATGGTTTATGTATATGTGTTATACATGTTAGTTGTGCCTTGTTGCATTTGGTTGGTTGGTGTTATACCCTGCGCTAATAATCAAAGGTACCGTTACCTTCCAGCTAGCGCCTGGAGAACTGTCTGCGCTAATAATCGAAGGTACCATACCCCTCCAGCTAGCGCCTGGTAAACTGGCTTGTTGTTGTAAAAGGTGTATTGTTGGCTTACTACGCACATAGCTAGTAGAGCGAAGTTGGTTGTTGTTGTTTCGTTGTAACTGAAAATATCATGGATTTTGATTGGTTACAGTTCGGAGGGCCGGGTTATTCCATTGGTTGATTGTATACATGTTGGTGGGTTGTAAATTTATATTTTTTCAAAGATATGCATGTATAGTTATGATAGTAATGGAAACGAACCAAAATGTCTTTTTGTCTTTTGGAAAGTGTGGAGGAGAACGTATGTTTTTAAGATAAACATGTGCGAAAAGGTACATCTGAGTATGTATAGGAAATGGAAGAGAGTATCGGGCTTAGTGTGATTACTTCCTAAGTATTTGTTAATGTTATGACAGATTGGGAATGGGGGTTAATGAATGGAAAAAGGAAAGACAAACCACTTGTAGCGTTGAATGAAACGGTTGTTTTCGAGAAAAGTTCATACATATATATTTTGTATAAACTGTCACATTACTATTCTAGTATGAGAATGAGTGTTCATGATCATAGCTATCTGTACGTTATCATTGTTGAGGATCATGTTGAGACCCCTACTGGACTATATGTTCATCCCACGTTGTTGAATCTTTTTCAGGTATTAAGCAGGTTGAGCTGCAAGATTGGGATCTACTTGTTTACTGGCCACGGGGCCTCAGTTATGTTGGCGGAATGCCATTGTTGTAAAAGGGTTACACCTTTCTTCTTGTACCTTAAGTGATGTAAGCCCAAGGGCAATTTATTAAGTATGTTCATGTAATATTTACTTTGCATACGAATGAGAGTATCGTTAATCACTTCTACGGATTGGATATATGAGTTTATTTCCGCATGTTATCCTTGTAATTGAACCAAGCTAATGAATTTGGTAATGACTTCGAGTAATAAAAAGTGGGGCGTGACATCAACTAGGTTGGGTTTTCCGTTCCGATAACATTCGCTAAAGGTCTTAACCTTATTCCTCTTGACGATTTCTTACTAACTCTTGATTTAACCCTTAGGCTAATGGATTTGTAATATTGTCCTTAGACTATATGTAGTCTATAATGACAAGACAAGAGAGTAGTTATCGTATGGAATTATATCTTCGATGACAATGCCTAGACCTTCCATTATATGTATTACTCAGTGCCCTACCAATACTTGATTGGTTGTTGTAAAGTATACAAAATTACTAGAACAAATTTTGATCAACATGGAATATCCTCAAGAAAATGAAAAATCCATTTAGCTACTTCAGTAGCTTTATTTAAAGCACTGAATTTCGATCCCATCATTGATCTCGTGATACATATCTACTTGAAAGATCTCCAAGACACGATTATAACTCCAATTAGAGAAAACATAACCACTAATGGATTTGCAGTCTTCATATCAGATATCCAGAAGGCGCCTTTGTACCCTTCTAGTACAACTAGATATCAAGTGTTATGCAACCCATATTGAATTTAAGTACATTAGTACCTACACAAATGCCTTCTAAAGATAGGCAGTGGGATTACTCGTGTATCTACTTAGCCTACTAATTGAATAGGTTATACTTGGCCTTGTACAACTTATCTGTAATGCCCCAACTTTTATTACTTGGATAATGTTACCTTTTTCCTTTAAATCAGTCCATTTCAATAATAATAAACATCAAAGATATTTAGGAAGAAATAAATTACAATGTTCTCTCGTGTATATGTAATGAAATACAATACATGCACATAGGCGTTACATTATCAATTACAAAATAACAAAATATATAAAAGGAATTAACCCATTTTTTACAACACATTGACATTTTGCTTGCATTTAAAAGGCCCCATGGCCAACAATTAAGAAACTTCAAGTCTCGAGCAACTTTTCACTCCATATCTAAAAAATGATTAGCAACGTGGGATAAAGACAAAGGTCCAGTAGGAATCCCAATAATCTTAAACAATAGTAACATATAGATAGCTATGATCATGAATGCTCTACGTATATATATATATATGTGTGTGTGTGTGTGTGTGTGTATGTGTAGACATCCCATTTTGACCGCCCTTATGACTTGGGTGCTCACTCTGAACACTCAATGATGAAATGTTACGCTGTGCAATCGTTCGATTTCTTTAGCAAAAGGCATTGGTTTCAAGCTTTAAAACCTAAACCTTGCACCAACTTTGGACCAAAACCTTAATTTTTCTAGCCTAACCAATCAGAGAAGAGCTGACCAACAAGTGGCTGGCAGGCCATTTTTGATTGGCCGGCCATACCTCTTTATGGCCGGCCAGCCATGTTCAGCGTAGCAGATATTTTGATAGCTACCAGTTGTCCCCATGTGCATGCCTTGCACCAACTATCTCTTTATAGATATTTCCAATGTGAGATGTGTGGACACTCCAATTTTGACCGCCCGCAAGGCTCGAGCACTTTGTCCAGTACACTTGATAATGAAAGTGGTGTTGTGCGTGGTTCGAGGTCTCAACGAAGGGGCCATGTTTAAAGCTCTAAAACAATACCAAACCTCCCATATTCCCACTGATTATACCCACGAAATCTATTTTTACACATTGTGTCACCCTATGTTGAATTTTAAGCAGAAAAATAGGGGAACAAATTGAGGCCCAGTCATACCTCAGTGAGGGCCGGCCGTGGCTTAGTAGTGAGAAACTCTGTTCTGGGTGGGATCCTACCAGCTGTCCATTTTTGAAAATATTTATAACCCCTCGCGCTCAAATTCTATAAAAATGACCATATATCTCTATTTTAAGGGTTGAAGAATTTCAAAAAAACCTCTACATCTTCTTGGGAGCTCATTCTTCTCATTCTTCTTGTGCAAGCAACACCTTGAGCAAACCTATCACCTTGACTCTATATCCATACACCATATACACTTTTACACCTTAGCTTAGGAACCTTGGTTGAGCCTTAAGCACCATAATTCATAATTCAAGCTTGACAGTGTGTTGAGACTTAGTTTGATTTATAAGCAAAAGCTCACTTCTCTGAGAGGTATAAGTTTGTCATCCTTTTTTTTACTTCTTGTTCTTTCATTTACTTTCTAGTTTTTCTAGTTTTGTGTTGTTTTGATTTTCTTCCAAGTGTTTAAGTTTGGGTTTGGAGAGCTACCAAAAGGGTAGAGAGAGTTTACACTCTTTTTACACTTTTACCTATAGCTCAAACCCTTACTCTTACACTCTTTTTCTTTGCTCTCTAAACTGATTTTCAGAGTTAAAAAAGGGCTAAAAATCATGCTTTGAGGTTTCAAAAATGGAGGGTTAGCCATGTTCTTGTTTACTAGCCTTGTTTTCTCTCTTTGTTGTTTGACTTTTTAGGCTCTTTTCATGCACTTTGAGCCACTATTTTTCATCTCTTAAGGGCTTTTTTGGGGCTGTTCTAGGTTGTTTAAATAGTTCATGCTTTGACTAGCTTGGTTGTTGTCTCATAAGTTTGCCTACATAGCTTGTTGTATGTTGTTCTTGGCCTTTCTTTGTTTAATTTCCATGTTAAGAGACTCATTTTAATAATCAACTTACTGTAACAAGCCCGCGGGGGGACCTCGCTACAGCTCGGACTCGATTTGTAGTCACGGTTCTAAGTCTGAACCAAAGAGTCCAAATCCGGCAAATCGTTTTGAGAAAACAGATTTTTGAAATAGTAGTGCCAAACATGGACTGCTTTGCCAGATACAGAGTCGCCACCTAAATATTTTATTTTGGGAAATTTAGGAAACCCTGACTCGGTGCCAAAAGGCCACGTGTCCGTCATCACCAAAGTTGCCTCGGCTCGGGAACTTGGGTACGATTGGGGAAGGTCACTTCGTGAGCACCCCCGCTCGCCCAGTTATGGTTTTAAATTCTTGTTTTACAGACCGTCGGATGGATAGCCGATATGGGCCGTCGCCAT